>QGOD01000358.1:32668-71205 GCA_003313065.1 Sarcodon sp. MG97
ATTTCCCTCAGGTTTCGGGTTTGTTGAGTTTGAAAACTCTAGGGTATGCTGAACCACTGACGCCGAATATTCTAATGATATATCTGTGTCGATGTTTCGAACAGGATGCCGAAGATGCTTTGAACTCGTTCAATGGAAAAAGCTTCATGGGAACAAAGTGAGCCCATGGCTCCTCGGAGTTTAAAAAATCTCAATTCCTCTCACAGCATTGTAGTCGAATTTGCAAAAGAAAGCCGACCCAAGAGGGACACCTATGAAGCGGAACGTGTACCACCAAGGACTAGAAGGCCCCCGGGGTATCGCCTTATCGTTTCTGGCATCTCTCGCGACACCAGCTGGCAGGTATGGGATTTCTGTCGGTTCCGTTCCCGTCCCCATCTTCCAGATTTCTTTGCCGCATAATATGGTTTACCTTGGCATCGCATGGCTGGCCTTGGCCCGATTGTGCAGGCTAGATTATGAGGCGTCCAAAGCCTGGCCTATTTACTTGACTGGATCCCGGTACCCGAAATGGGATATTATGGTGTTCAAACCATGCCGAACGGCCGACCTGGCCAATGAGATCCTTGCTTTGGACGTGTTGCCTTGCAGTGGTCTGAAGGCTATTTCCTTTGTTTCCCGGACTCGCTCATACACGGATGTGTCTTAATATCGCTGCTGTCGCCATTAGGACTTGAAAGACTTTGGACGTGAAGCCGGCAGTGTATCGTTTGCAGATATCGATCGTGATAACGTCGGCGATGGGTGAGTAAGCCTATTTATTTAGCGCATTGCTGGTGGTGATGTTGGTCTACTAGTGTCCTGGAATATTTGACACGTGAAGATGCTGATCGTGCTGTCAAGCAACTCGACGGTAAGGAACTTCGCGGTCAAAGCGTCAGGGTCGCGGCAGACAACGACGTAAGTAATTGGTCCTCCTTACGGTCATTATTGAGTCTGAATGTAGACGAAGCGTGGTCCCGACAATTATCGTCGTGATGACCGCCGCGAAGATCGGTACAGAGGCGATGACCGTCGTGACCGTGACAGGCATGATAGATATGCAAGAGGCGATGACCGTCCTCCCTTCCGTCGGGACCGGTCTCGTTCTCCTCCACCCCGTCGTGATATAGATGACCGTCGTCCTCCTAGGTCTCCACCTCCCAAGAGGGAACATGATGAGAGAAGGCCTGCAGGGTACGATAATCGGAGGGGGAGCTATGATGATCGTCGAGGACCTGACCCTTATTCTGATCGTCGTAGGGATGAAGACCGTCGCCGCGACGATAGAAAACGTGATGACAAGGACGATCGTTACGATGATAGGCCCCCTAGATATGCAAATGGAGATGCGGGATACAGGTAAGCGACTCGTCCCATTGGAAAGGCGACGGCAGCGGGATCCGTAAGGCTAGCTGGGAATTTTTCTTCTTGAGAGCCGAAACAAGCAAATTTATGACGTGGAACTATATGGAGACGTGTAAATTGTATGACGGTCAATCGGCGTTGGTACCTACCTAGCTCTATCCTCTGGATTGGACTTTGGACGTAAGGATTTGGGGCCCTCGTTTTCCCAGGTAGGAACAAGGTCTTCAAGGGAATCATGTCAGTCAGCACTATTAGGCTACGACTCCTGCGAGAGTTGAATTACCCGGACTTTAAATTGGGCGCCTAGCAACTTATGGTCGCCGCCTTGCACTTTATGGCAAGTTGGACAAAAATAATAACGCCAGCCAATTCCGAGCTATACCGTCGGTCCGAATCTACGCATTACATTTGGGAGAGAAACTTCTTTCCGGCTGGGCTATCTCATATTCCAGGCAAAGACTACTGATAGTAGTTTCTGACAAAATCTTTTATTCATTGGCTATGTATACGAAGATGTTACTTCCATTGTCAAGACCCCACCAGGTCAGGTCATATGTATCTTGCTCAATTTCCAAGGTTGCAACAACGCCGTCTTCCATCTGCAAATATAGACGTGGACTGGTTCTAACAGGCCCACCGAACATCTTGCGGATTTTCATCCTAAGGGTTCGCAAAGTCATTGACGGCAATACCCGAATGACTGTAGATGAAGTCTGGATCATCTTTGAGATGGGATCACCGTTTGCAGGGGGCGTTGAGGCTCGATGTATATTGAGCACTACAGTCACGAGGTGACCGGAAATACTATTTGATTTGGGTTGCAAGGTGACGTTTAGTGGAAAACCCACCTATCAGCCGATTGCCCAACGTATCTTGATGTCGATCTGCAGATGATGTTATCGTATCTGGTGTTCCATGCTCTGTTTATACAAAGGCACGGATTCTGTATTAGATAGCCGAAAAAAGGACGGGTTAAGTAGAACACACGGAGACATAGATCCCGGTATCGTGGGTGCTCCCGGGACCTTTCCTCGTCTGATGATGGTCCGTGTTGGGTAATATGTGAAAGGTAAAATAGTTCGCAATCTGCACGCTCCTTAGGAGTAATCTGATATCGGAAAATACCTTTCAACCTGTATGATCCGCGGAAGACAGGTGTGGGACTCACTGCGGCGCCGTTCAGTGACGTTAATGACCCCACTCTAGCTACCACAAAAGCACGAGAGTTCTGTTCTTTGTTGATTCAATAAGATATTCCAGTAAATTACATCAGAATTTACCTTCTATCAATGGGTTCCCGGTCAAGCTGAGTGATTCCAGTTTAGGACACTGTGCAGTCAGGGCATCTATACAAGACCAGGAGGTGATCCCATTGTGGGAAAGGGCGAGATGTCTCAACTGAAAGAGTCCGTTCGGATCTTCAAACCCCTGAGCGGTAATGTTAGTGAGGTGATTCGATGCGAGGATGAGCCGGGTAATACTGTCCTGAGACAATTTGGATCAGGCGTAAATGAGCCATAAGGAGTTGCGTTGACTCACGTATGGTATGGATCGATAGATTGACATATGTTGCCCCAATCGCTCAGATCGTTGCCATCCAGATTGAGAGTCCTGATTGTAGAGGATGCTAGTTTCGTACCCGAAGCTGTCAAGCCGTCCGAGAGTTTAGTAAGACGGTTGTATCCTATCTCTACGAGTTCGATTTTGGGCATGTATGGAAGCAAGGACTGCGTTAATTGTTGCCAAGTTGTTAATGTTCCGTTGAGCTGGAGCTCGATCAATTTTGAAAATGCAGACGCTGTTAGAGTATAATTTGACGGCAAAAGGAGACGGTTCTGGCTGATTGACCGTCATAAGAGTCTTCTGTATGTGGAAGCGAAGATAGAAAGCGTACTTGAGAGCTAGTCTCTCTAGGTGGGTTAGTTCGCAAGCAATCGAGGCAACCGTATCCCAGCTAGGCAACAGATTCTTCGTTAAATCAAGACCTCGAATATCTGCAGAAAAGTTCAGAAATTGTGCAGTGCCAAACGAGGTTAATCGGAGTGGTTGTCGGGACGAGGCAAATCACAGACGTATTGGATGGTGGAGAATATCGTGATAGAGATACCTACTGGGACACTTCTTCTTGATTTCTCCGGGAGGGTCCATAGTGGCCACATTCTCGATATCGAGGCTGATCTCGCGAAGTCTCTCCAACCTTGCAAATTTTCCTCTTATTTTGTCGAGGCCAACTGCCTCTACTTCAATGACGCCGTTCGATGAGCCTAAAAGGACTTTTTCAAGCGTTTGTGTTCCGTGGAGGGCTTCGATGTACTTGGATAACAAGGCATATAAAAATGATACTCCGTAGTTTATTGTTGGAGACGGCCTAATGAAAGACCCTGCACCAGGTATTCTACAACAATGTAATATAGGCGATCCTTTAAACGCTAGCAGATTAAAACTCACGAACAGGCGAAATATCTGTGTTCATCTTTGACACCATCATGCTTGCCTCTCTGTGGATCGTCCCACTCGACTCCAAGCCATGTTCCGGTTGAATTGTGCACACTCCCGACAAACTTGATAGTCCCTAGGTTACCAGAGTGGTTAAGACGAGTCCCAACAGCAGGCAGAGCGGTAGCCATTGAGGAGGAAGGGAGTTAATCCCAAGGTTTCCTTTACCGGCAAGACTTTTTTGGATGCGGCTCGGTAGTCGGAACCTCGGCTTGCAGAAACCATCGCTGGTCAAATGTTGGGGGGAACTTTCAAAATTATGACTCGTGGTACTGGTATCGCTGCTCGAAGAACATCAGCCATCTCTCGCCATATGATGTCTACTTCTGCAGCATCGCAAGCTGACCAAAAGGTGGGGCTTTATATGTTGCAGCGTGTTCACCCGATACTTGATCACTCGTTAGGCTCCCGTGCTATTCGAGTCGAAAGGGTCTCTTCGGACATACATTTTGAACCGGGATTCCAAGCTCAATGCGCTCAACACGGAGATGTTAGACCTTCTGAGGCTGAAATTAGAGGTGTGAAACTCGTTTCCGAGATTCTCAGACTCAGTGACCAAATCCCTTGGCTTAGGAATGGAGCAAGTCTGAGCTATGTGGGATAGTAGTTGGAAGAGCAAATGGGCGTGCTTTTTGTGCGGGTGGAGACGTTGCAGGTAAGTTGTACTTATTTCGCGTTTGCAAGTGTGCTCATATGCACTCTACAAGGGGTTGTTGCGAAAGCTGCCAATCCTGCGACGCGACACCTCGCTGTCGATTTTTTCAAACAAGAGTGAGAGCATCTATAGAACACACGTGTCAATACCTATTCTTTATGCTTCCACAGATTTGAAGTGGATTACATGTTGGCTGCCCTACCCAAGCCATATGTTGCCATCATTGATAAGATCACTAGCAAGTCACTCTGGCTTTCGTTACCTTCGCATATTTACTCATATTTTGTAGTGGGCGGGGGAGCTGGGCTCTCGGCCATGGCTCCCTTCAGGGTCTCTACAGAGAAAACTCTGTTCGCCATGCCTGAAACCAAGATAGGATACACTCCTGATGTTGGTGCAAACTACTTCCTCAATCAACTGGACGGCGAAGTAGGTACATATCTGGCGTTGACTGGCAACACGCTTTCTGGCAGAGCAGTCTAGTATGGGTCTTTTCACGCATTTGCAATCAAAGTCGTACATCTCACCTGTTGGGTTCCAGTGAACATGGTTTGGCCACCCATCACATTCCTTCTAGAAGGATACCAGCTCTTCTGGAAAGTCTGGCTGCTTTGGAAGATCCATCGTTGTCCATGATCAACAGCACGATCGACCAATTCTATTGCGAGCCTGATGCAGGAGAAACTTCTACTTCGCTAAAGGGAGCTGTGTGCATTGCATTGGACGCCGCTTTTGGTCATCAATCTGTCGAAAAGATCATCACGTCTCTTCAATCTTACACTTCATCGCCGGACTTAGCAGTGAGCACCTGGGCGAAAGAAACACTAGAGACATTACATTTGCGCAGTCCAACTAGTCTCCGAATAGCGCTTCATGCTTTCCGGAGGTCCAAAAACGCTGAATATGTCGATGCCCTTCGAACAGAGCTTGGAATAGCCACCGCACTTTGTGTAAGAACACCCTTCCCTTGAACAGCTCAAGATTTCTCATCGATTCGTTGTAGAACGGTGCAAGCCCTGATTTTGCAACCGGGGTTACTGCAGTTTTAGTCAAAAAGACAGCGGGCCGACCAAGCTGGTCACCCTCAACAATTTCGGACGTCTCCGAAGACTCTATCCTTACCAACTTCTTTTCACCCGCATCTCCTTATTTTGATCCTAAACCCGAGATAACCATTCCCGAATACCTTGATAAACCCAAGAACCCTATGCGATTTTCGCTGCCGACTCAAGAAGAGGTTCGGCATTATATTATGCAGGACACCCCCTTCAGTGGTGGATTAGCCGTGACCCGAGATCAAGTACTCCGATACTTCGAAGAGAAGACGCATGGGAAAGGAGGAGTTAAAGAGAAGGTTTCGGATGTCCTGGATAGAAAGTGTGAGCTGGAGAAGGGCGCAGATGCTCAGAATCCGTGGCTTAGGTGGAAACATTAATTTTCCGGAATGTGTTATTGTGCTGCAATACATGGAACAAGACGGGAGCGACTTTTCCTCAAAATAGACTGAATTCGTTATTCCGAGAACCCTGGCATCTCCGGTAGGCATCAGATACCAGACCGTCTGCGCGGATTTCGTCCCGCTTTGTCCGCCTTGAGAGAGAATAACTTGGTTGCTCCTTTGGATTTTGTCCCTATCGGGCATCAAATTTTTAAGAAGTCTCTGTCCGCCGTCTACTGTAGTATCGTAAATTTCGGATTTAACAACAGCCTGAACGTTTTGTGTCTGCCCAGTTCTTGATGTATAGAAAATTTGCCCCCCTGTATGTATCTTGCTATAGTTGTAGTACAACCCTTGTTTGATGATATCCTTTAAATCTCCGCCGCACTCGCTTCATTCGCGTGAGAATGGTTGCTAGATTGGTGCGGCTGAACAAGTAGAGTGCAGATGATTACTGTTGCTTCTAGGTAACTCGTGATCCTTGAATGAGTGATGGATCATTAGGCATCACCTGCCAGTGGCCTGGGTGAAAGTAGGTACGCGTTAGCGACACCGAGACAGCTCAAGTGGACACGAACATCTAAGTAATCACCCGTTATCTTGCGCCGGATATCACCACCACTGGCACATCCCTTCCGCCCATCTGGAATATCAAGGATACCTCCGAAAGATGTTTCGTCTCGTTGTACCGGAAATCAGGCAGCAGTAGTATCGGACATCTATCCGTGTATACCGAGGGCTTCCTCCAGTATCTTCACCTCCGAGCTTGCTGACTTCTCCCGTCCTCCACCGTAGTCATTATCGGGCCTGACGCCTGATGTCGAAGTGGAAGCCCCACCCTGGAATACGCCGACAGTAGCTTGGCAGCCCACTTGTTGAATGTAATGGTCGTCTGGGCTTCAATCATTCGGCCGCCTTCAATGGCTTCGAGCGTCGGACAATTCTGCAGCGTCTGGGCGAATACCCAGAACCCCGCACAATGTAATTGCTTAATAGTCCGTGGCCTGGGTTGACCTAATGTTCACAATCTGATGGCACAGGTTCGCATTGAATACCCGGATTTCAAGTTCAGTATGCCGACTGCAAAGTAAAGGCGGTCGCCAATCTTGATATGTTACAGTGCGCTTATCGACACTGCGGGACACCTTTCACGGTTCAAGATTGTCACACGTTGAGCGGCCTCTCGTTTACCGACGAGGGATTATATCAATAATTCTTTTTCTGCTGGATAGTTTGATCGGCCTGTCTGAATCCTGCTGCGACGTGGCTGACTCGAATGCGCATGTGTAGTTATTCACCGCCCACTTCCAAGGACTCGGGACTGGTGAGAAATATCAATTCCGGACTGACACAGAACGACAATTTTTTCGGACATCGCTAGTTACTGTCTGAGCTCCGTCGCACCGGATTTTATCGCATAAGGCGTCCGCGACTACGAATATTTGTTAGTGTATCAAATTTGAAACAGTTGGCCTGCGAAGCACTGTACGTTGTTCATAGACCCCAAACTCTTGAGTTCCTGAAATGGATGTTTGTTGGCCTATGCCACCCTGGAACACGAGAATTGTGCTGATAATATACTAACCGGACACACGTTTAGGGGACCGGCGCACGGTTGAGTCGCACCTACCACAAATCTAATCCATACCATCTGTCTCGACGAGCCTAATGAATAATGCGACAGGATAGCGGTGAGAGCTCACCACAATATATAATTCCCACTGTAGATTGGTGCGTTCTTATCCCTTTTGGCGTTACTAGGCGCTGATGTGAACAAGGTCATACTTGATGTTTCCCAAGCCTGCTTTTTAAGGGGACGTGTCCTACCGGCGCCGTAAAGATCTGGTGAAAATATCAGCCCTTCTCTTTGAACAATCTTCTTGTGGAGAGAATCACTGACCACATTTTCTTTTTTTGACCGGATCGGGGTCAGCCTGGAAGTACGTGCGTCGTGTCCCTACTAGTTGGTGTAGATCACACGTCAAATTGATCCTCTTGGGCGTTACACTAAAGTACTGGCACCATGCTGAAAAGATTAATTTTCCTACTCCTCCGCAAGAAGCGAGATCCGACACACATGTGTTGTTATGTTTCAAGCATCTAACGATGTTCTATAATCATGATTAGAAGAACCTTGACTGGCTTAAAAACCTCAACTGGTATCGGCTATCTATAAACTCTCAGCTGATACTGGCTTCAAGCGTCCGAGGTCGATTTCGCATCATCCCTTAATGAAATGGGATGTCCTGTGGGCGCGGAGATAAGCCGAGTACCCCATCCCATCTCTTTTGCAAGAGTTTGGGTATAATTGCAAATTGAAATGCATAATGGCGGGAAGTCGATATGTCGGGAGGTAAAATGTTTAGATAACATGGACTGATTGTGATATTGGATTCAGGACATACGGAGATGGCAACCACGCGCATGTGGGTATGGGTGACGAAACTCGCAGCAGCAATGAATTGCAATGCAGTGACCGGGAATAGCCCATCCAACCATTTATTTGGAGAGGGACTCCTGTTGTGGGCGCTAAGAGAAATGTTGACAACCCAACTCCGCCATCATGACAGGAAAGACAAATCATATAGTCGATTGTATAGGGCAATCATTATTTATAATCATCAATTAAGCGAAGCAGCTTTTGGTGCCGTTCTGCTCGAAGAACCGGGTTTCAAAATTGAAATCCATTAGGAAAAGAGAGCGAGGACAGCAATCAACCCATGGATATGGCAACCATAATGTCATCTGCTCAAGATTAAATGAAATTGACGTTGAGCATGTCGAAAACAACGCCACAAATATGATCATCATCATGCTGGCAAGCTGATCGTTGAAACAACTTCGTCTTGGAGATAAGATCGTTGAGTTCGGTGATGACGTACGAGAAAGGTGTCCTGGGCGTCTGTACAAACAGACTGAGATGATGCGTCGCTTGAAGGAGAAAGGGTCTGGAAATGCCGAATAAATAGCCAATACATAAAGCAAGCATTGGCCCATCGGGGGACAAAATAAACATACCTTGTCTTACACCTGGATACACTCAAAAAGCTCCGATCCTTGTCATGATTATCTACTATCCAGAGGCTTTGACTCGATGGGCTGCGTCGCTGTTCATTGCAGAACTTGGAGGGAGTTGTGCCAGGCCACACCAGCGGCGGCGAATGTTGGAAGAATTCGACATAGATGTAAGCAGCTTCGAATACGCATTTCAGAACGACGTTTACTTAGTGAGTGTGCAAGACCTCAACAGGTTTCTTCCCCCCAAAAGCTCTACCACATCTACCGAAACAATTCGAAATATGGGAACGGGCACTCGATCAAGCAGCAGACAGTCTTGCCTTGGACAGTAACGTAGACGAAGAAGCAACAGCTAAAACAGAGAAAGGTCGTCAATGGAGGAAAAAAATAGAAGCGGTAAGACGAAATGCCCCGCAGAAAGATATAGCAAGAAGACTAACACGAAGCTAGATGCCAGTCATGGACACTAGGAGCATTCATCAAAATAAACGATTGGTCCAACGAGCACATATGGTGCTGGCCTGGCTGCTTCACTTCTACGTTCATTCGAGTCCATCGAATCCGGATTGTTCACCAATTGTCGTGCCTGGCGCACTTGCGGTTCCTTTGGTCCAGGTATCGGAGTTTCTAGGAATCGCACCAGTGCTCACTTTCGCCGACACAGTATTGTGGAACGTCGAGCCCATTAACCCCAAGATGCCCCTGTCAATTGAAAATGTTCAGATCGTGAATTGTTTCTCGGCTACAGAGGATGAACGGAACTTCTACAGGACATCTGCTCAGGTCGAGTTGAGAGGGACAGAAGCACTATCTATCATAAATCGTTATCTCCATCTTTCGGACTCTGCCGAGTATCAAAATATCGGTTTGATCGCGAGGGACCTGTTACGGCTAGCCCAAATCATCGAAGACATACTGGAGATAATGCAGGCCGTACGAGAAGGGGTGGACCCAAAAGTATTTTACTGGGCTGTTCGTCCTTGGTTTAAAGGTAGCGATGCCAATGGACCGACCTCATCTCGCTGGATATTTGAAGGAGTACCCGATGCTGACGCACTGGACCTGAGTGGCCCATCCGCCGGACAAAGCAGCATCATGCATGCTCTCGATATCTTCCTCGACATAGACCACAAGCTGCTCTACAAACGATGTCCTATTCCATCAGTAAGGAATGTGCAATCAGATCTAGGGTTCATGGAGAGGATGAGACGATACATGCCGGGGGCGCATAGGGACTTTCTCAGCCATATTGCCGAGGCACCTATCTCCGTACGGGAGTTAGCCGAAAGGACTGTGGCACTCCAGAAGCCGTATAACAGCGCAGTGGGAGCGTTGAAGAAGTTGAGGGACATGCATATCAGAATCGCATGCCTTTATATCGTTTCAATGTCAAATTCGAGCCCACCGTCAGGCTTCAGTGTCAAGCCTCGAGTTGTCGATGAAATGCGCTGTCCCATACTAGGAACGGGAGGAAATGAGGTCTCCAGCCTTTTAAAGGCTGGTCGTGATGCCACACGACGAGCCATCATTGAATAAAAGTTGTGCCTACCTTTCACAGATTCGTCGATAGACGGTTTTTGATACGTACTGGGTTTCCTTGGTAGTACTTTCGCATTTAAACAGGAGTTATTGCTGAACTTACTGTTGCGTCCGTTGTAAGATTTCTGTTGGCTGATGGTACCTGCCGCAAAGCGAACAGCTAATCCAATTAGGACACGTAGTATGGACCGGATTTTACAATGGTAAGTTCACGAAGACATTCCATGTTTGCGAGCTTGTCATGGTAGAGCGCACACCGTGGATTCGTCTTGGGTTCACTGCATTCGAATCACTCAGTCACCAATCACCAATACTACCAAGGTTAACCAAGACATAAAGGGTCGTACTGTCAAGACGCAGGTAAAGATATAGTTCGTTCTTGAAATACACTTACTCTACCTAGTCAGTTCTTGATATTCTTCACGGTTTCCGGAGATCGACATTGAGACGGTGGATGTGTTACAAGCCGACTTCCTCGACACTCGTCATTTACCGTTCCCGTGTATTGGTTACTAGTCGAGCTTTTTGGGGCTATTGAGGGAGTATTCATGATCCATTTTGGAGATCCCTAGCGTATGGTTGGGCTGAACCATGTGCGTGCAACCTGGCGCCTTATCGTCCTCGTCTAAGTTGCCCCTAGACGATTCCAACCTGGTGAAGCTTTCCTCTTGAGGTCAGAGTTTCATTTCATCGTCGACAACGATGCAGAAGCCATGACTAAGTTAGTTGTAAGTGTTTGCCATCGTACGAGTCGATGCCCTGTCTACCAAAGGATCTATTCTGTTCTTTCGCAGCACTGACCTTGGTTCAGAATATCGTCGTTGACCTTCTGTTCGACAGATCCTCCTTTTTGCCTTACGCGATTCGGACAATTGTCAGTCGGTTCAGAATTATCTCTCATATCACTGTTGTCGAGTGTACCCGAGTTCAGGAGGTCGGACTTTTGACCTCACTGTACGTCGTGGTCACTTTGTTGACCTATGAGGATTGCTCCGAGACGTTTTGGTCAGTATCGTCTGACCTCCTTCAGCAATGGTGCAGATCCGCGTATTGTCGCTCACGAGACCGACATCGGGCACCCCCTGACATTCCATATATTGTCACATATCTATTCCAATGGTTTACTCTCTCGGGACGCATTTCATGATGCCAATCGTTTATCACCTGTTTGCTGCCAATCTAGCATAGGCTAAGACTTGTTCGAACACTTTGAGGAGATTGCTTTTGAGTCAGTGACTGGTTCCTGAACCTTCTGAACAAGAAGAAGGGCTATTCGAAGCAGGATGGATGAGTTTCCTGACGCGGTGTCCATCTTCAAAAGCTTGAAGTTATTAACCCTTTCCCCTTGGTTCAAATCCCACCCAACCATTTGTCTCTTTAATGCATTTCGGTTGCCGGTGTGATTCGGAAAGGGGATGAGTTTCATAATAGAATACCTCGAATGGCGCTTAAAGCTTAAAGGTCGGCGCCCCGTCTCGCCACTACGGCAGGAATTTAGGAAACGACCAATACTTTGACGATGATTGAAGCTCTCAAGATGAACTGAGTTGGTGCCTCTTAAACAAGAGGTGCGGCTAACCATCTGTATCCATGGTTGCTAGGACAGAATTTGGTCTTCTAGATGATTCTGAACCAGTCTATACGGAAGACGGGGAAGGATCAGGCTATCCGTAAGAAAGAGACCCTTCAGCCTTTCATATTATGAGACTGAGGCTTTGTAATAGTTCCCGTATGCAAAGTTGTGACTAGTGTTGCACACCGTGACTTGGCGCGTCTCTATAACAGACTTAACCAGATTCGTTGCACTACTAGTACAACAACAAAGGCTATTCGACGGAGCACTCGCTTCTTTAGCGGAAGGCACCAGAGCCACGGGAAGTTCTTTATCAGGCCGCTTCTATCCTCGAATATCCGAACACACACTGATTTTAAAAACGTATTTTTCAATCTCGACCACGAGAAATACGCGTCGTTATTCGCTCTACATAACCTGAGCAAATTCGCACCTACGTACATCGACCACAGATGTCACTGAGGACAATACCGATACCGTCTTCGAGGCATTCCCGCAAGGCAAGCCCACCTCTATCTGCCAGTGGTTCATCTACTACGTTTCAACACCAGAAACTCAACGTTGTAACGCGACTCGCTATTGAGGGAAAGACTAAACTCGGTTGGGATGGTGCTGCCATAAAGATATATCTCAAAGTTCGTGCATCTTAGAGTGGCTGAGGTTGTCATTTGATGATAATAGCGTAGATCTCACTCCCAATGGATATAGTCACACCTGGTGGTTCTATACCTCTATTTCCAGAGGAGAATGTCAAGATATTCGATTCGCAAGTCCACCCAATTGACGATTCGTCTGCACCCTACAATTTCTCTTCTACTACCTGTCCCCTTCTGAATAAAGCGGCTAAAGCCCTCAATCTACCTGCGCGTTCGTCTCAATCATATCTTTCGATGTTTGGATTCTCTCAATCTGTTGTGTCTACCGGAAGATATTCCTCTTCCACCACAACAAATGGTGCCCATGTCCTTCCTCTGGACGAGAAGTATACAGGATCTATCCTCGTCAGTGGTTACAATGTGTCATTTGTCCTGCCCAAGGAATTCCCGTCTAAATTCAAAGGTACAGACAGCGATGTTAATGGCTTTTCAGCAAGGAGTGCAACACTCTTGACATCTTCCAGCAAACGACGTAATTCCGTAGTGGAGAAGAACGTCTTGCAATTTATGGCTGCAATCGATATGTGGGTCCCCTACTTATCATCCCCACCGAAAGCCCCATATCTCCTGTCTATCCCAATACCACGCTGCCTGTCGAATCACATCAAACTCAGAATATTCCCCCCAAACGCTACCGCTACCTCCGGTTCATATGCCTCCCTCTCGTCGGCTGAAGAAGACATATCGTCGTGGGATCTTACCTCAGATCCACATGTTACTCGAACTTCCTCCAGTCGTCTTCATCGATCTACTTCCTACATTGATTTCGCTGACGACGAGTCATCGGACTCTACGAATGCTGGTGGACCTGGTTTCGGAGATGGGTGCGGTGTGCAAGGAACCTTCCCTAGTGCTGAGCGCATACGCGTCCGTTGGGCAGCCCCTCTCAAATCCGAAGAGGTTCCTGAGACAAGTGACGGCCGCAGAAGGGTCGGAGTCAGAGATGTAAAGGGTGAGATGACTTGTGTTGTCCTGGACAAGAGGAAAGAGGGGGCTTTGGTTAAGCTCGAGTATAAAGGAACTTGCAAGGGTGTTTGGTTTCCTGGAGTGGCCACTCTTTTGGGTATGGACGTGTGTTTGGATGCCCCACATTGCAAAGTATCCTGGGCATCAGGAATGGAGTCGAAGTGGTCCGTAACCGGAAGTTCTGGCTTCACCGGTTTTGCTGTCGGTCCACCACCCCCTGCAATGTCCAGAAGGTCGTCTATTGCTGAGCCTCCCCAAGTTGTTGTTTTGCCTGCATCGCCGAATGGACCTAACACAATGCATTCTCACTATGATTCGACGTCAACCGCATCTCTTCTTAGAGCCCCACTTCCAGCTCAGAATGTCGCCGATTATTCGTTCGAGAATTCGACCTCTGTCCTGTCTACGGCCACCATGTCTTCCCTGGGGTCGCTAGATGGAAGAAGTCGTTCATCCTCCTTGAATGGCCCGGAAAGGAGTTCAGACTCTCCTCCTCGCCCCCCTACGGTTCCTGTAACGTTACATCTCAACATGAATGACCTTCTTCCGCCCTCGAATAACAACCTCACATTTAATATCTCTGGAGTGGTTCTGGTATCCCCACGTCCCAAAAGGTCACAAGAGTCTTCCATCAGCTCAGATGACGACTTAGAATATCATGCACAGCCCTTGTCGATACCCAAATTCCGCATCGTCTATACAGAAACAGAAACAGTATCGACCGTTGTCCGTAATGAAGTTGCAGATTCGATCGTCGATGTCTATAGTCCTGGAAGCATTCAGGATGTCAACACCCGGAAGACAGTACTTCACAAAGGAGGCGTTGCCAAGTGCGGAACGGAGGATGGGCGTATTATTCTGCGTCCTATTGCAGTGACCATCCCAGGCAGAGTCAAAAAGGACAATCTAGGCATTAATCTATCAAGGGCAAACTCGCCCCCCAGTCGTCCTCGTACACATAATGGTCCTACAACGACGCGGTATGCGTCAAATTCGGCTCTGAAACAGATGGCTTCGACGCTAAAGCCAAAGAGAGATGGTCCATTGATGATTCCTTCGGTCGTCGCTATTGTTACTCCATTAATCATGGGTGAGGCAGATCTTCCAGATGCATATGCCGTGAAAGTATCATTACCAGCTCCTTCTGATGCCAATTCTGAGTGGCTGGAGTTTGGACTTGCGCAATCCGGAGACACGGACAGGCCACCTCAAGTCGAAGTAGCCAGTGCCAGTCTTGAAGGGGTCCCTGTCAGATTCGAGACTACAGCTGCAGTGAAGCAAGAAAGGACGTCCGAAGGTTCCGATGTGCCTTTCGATCAGATGAGCGGCAAGGAATGGCTGAGTTGGATTCGCATTCATGTTGGCGATCTTGGTGGAGGGCAGGTCGAGGTTGTATATCTTACTAAAGTCAAGACGACAAGTTCTGTCACCAATACCGAGAATAGGAAGATGAAAGCTGTGGATGTAACTGATTTCGATATATTGTTGCCGACATTTTCCCTCCCTGTTGGACGACTAGAGGTCAATATCGAGTCTCAATCTGGTATGTCTGATCCTTTCACCATAAGGCCTCGCGTCATATCCCTTTGTTTCAGGTTATGAAATTTCAATACTTCACTCAAACTTGTCACACCCACAAAGACTCTCAAATTGTTGCAAAATGCTACACTATTCCATGGAAGAGCTATTTTATCCACGACTCACGATTTCTATAGTTCCTTCCCACGGCCGGGAAGTGAAGCCGGGTCGTGGTATGCTTTTGAGCACGCTACACTTTATGACGTGGACAGCACCCACGATACTATCTGTGGTGTTGCTGTGTTTCGTTGTGGGCCTGGTCACAGAACTTCGTCAAACGAAGAAATCATTGGAGAATTGTACTGCATTGGTTGAAGCCGACTGGAACGAGCTGGAGACTGCCACAGTTACTATAACAGTAGCTGTACCGGCAACTCCATCACCTAGCCCTACGAGCAGCAGCGCTAAATGGTGGTACACTTCGGATCAACCGACAGCATCCTATGCTTCATCTTCTAGGAAGCCGCCAGAACCTTGGCCAACGGTCGAAAGTCACGCAACCACCGCTTCGGACGTTTCTATGCTGTCACCTACTGTAACATCAACACCGTCAACCTCCCACGATGCCGCCCTCATGCCTTTCACAGACATGTTCCGTTGGACACTCAATCTTGACCTTCCACCTGCACATGTTGCTAGGGAGCAGGTTCGCCACGGATTTTTTATTTTATGGCAGGTGTTGCGAAGAGTATATCATTATCCCTTAGNNNNCTCCTTGATTGTTTGTATCCTGTACGAGATTTGCTTTGCTCTTTGTACTGATGTTTTGGATACCTATTTGCTTCATACCCTAAACTTTGGTAATATATGAACGTACGGGTGGACTGTTAGTTCGCATGAATACAATCCGAAACAATTCTGTAAACCGATGATCAGAACTCTACAGTCTGAAGGTATAATAATAATTGCAAATTAAAGAAGTTGAAGAAAATGTGTCGTCAGCGCGTCATTAGTGCCGGCGGCCTTGAGCTTGAGATTAATAACTGACAATGCGACGGTCGTGACAATTGTGTCAGTGAACCTTGTAGATGCTAGCAAGATATATATATTATTCGAGCGAGAGCACTCGCGTATGCTAACTTGAACTGTTTGACTGAGACCGAGGCAACTCGGAAATTGAAAAATTGCTGTACTTTACACAAAACATGCATCAAGAGTGAAAGCTCTGTCAAAACGAAGAAATGGAAAACAGCGTGATGCATTCGACGTTTTTCTTTACTTCGCCCACGAGCTTCGAAGAAGATCCCTCAGGTAGCCAGCTTCCGCCCTGTAGTCCAGCGGCAATATCCTGGAAATTCCGTATCGTACACGAGTCTGGTCTTGGTACGTATCCTGCTTTGCACGGCAGGAAAAATTGAACATCGAGTAGCTGGATTTTGCCATGATAGCAGTATACTTGTCATTATCATTTTCCTGTCAATTCAATAAAAAATTATAGAGACAGCTAAGCGCGGTGTTGGGTGGCAAACCTTGATCTGGACAAAGTCATCGGCAGACATCCCAAAGACAGCAACACCGACATCGTTAAATCCCTGTAGCCAGGCTTGACCTGTGTAGTCGGACACAGCCATTGATATAATGTACCTATAGTTTGTTATGAATGAGTTGCTCGCAGCTGAAATGCAATGACATACCTGTATTCAGGCTTCGGATACGTCCTATCACATTTCTCGCATCTCCAGCCGTCGCTTTCCTGAATTACCTTTTTGTTACATCCACTTGTAGGACAAGCGGGGTAGGCGAGATTATCTGCTTTGATATGCAATACAGTTGCTCGGCAGGAGAAGAAATCAGCACGATCGGAGGTACCAAGCTCTGCTTCTTTGACGTCGTTCAAAGTCCGCATTTCAGCGCGGTTGAAAGTACCCCCTCCCCCTCCAGAACCTGAGTATGTCTGGAAGGTTTGGTCGTGTCCGACAGAATCATACCAACCACGTAGCATGTGGGCTTCAGGGATGTCTGGATTCACTGACATGGTACTTGTGCTAAACATCGATAGGGAGCGGCCTATGATAAAACAACTCATTAATGTGTCGACAAGAGTACATACAAAACAAACCTTGGAAATCGCCAACTTTGACTCCCTTGAACGCAATGACAGGGGTAGGTTCCTCAACATTGTATTGTTCAGCTTGCTTTCCCCATAATGTCAGCCTGATTGACGTGTTTGATCGATCGCAAAGCACAAGTTCACGCTTCTGCACCTAAAAATGATTATCAGTTTGATTGTGCAGAGCCATATGAGGATGGTAGCGCACTGTGCGTTGAGTTTTGGTGGGAATTTCGGTGACATCGCCAACTTCTTTCACGATCCCGATGACGTCTGCGATAAAATAAGCGGAAAACAATTAAACAAGAACAGACCATCATACCACAGGTGCTGTCTTTCTGGATGTCATTCAGGCCGTCGAGACCTACAAAATTGTATTTGATCACTGGAACATTGGTGACGTCCAAACACTGTTCATGATAGTAAGGATAAGGCCCAGTAAAGGAGTTCAAGCGTGAAACTGACCTCCTCAATCTCCGTATTTTTTTCTAGGTTTAGCTCGTATTCGTTCGCGATGTTATTAAACTTCTTTTTCGCTAGATTGACGCGAGCTTTGGACACAAAATAAACTTTCCCTTCCTGTAGCTTCTCGTAAAGCTCATCTACAACGGCGTTGAATCCGGTGGCACGGATTTCGCCAGATTCATCCATGAGCGTGACACTAAAAAGCTTGCCTTCACCACGTTGGTTTGACCAAGTCTTTATGTCGGTCTTTTGCGTCACTCGAGCCTTGATTGTCCACGCATTAGTGTAGGGGCTGAGTCCTTCGATAGGATAAATGGAACCGGTTCGTCCACCTCTGGGGCCGCCAGCTTGGCGCTGTGATTGTTGGTGTTGCGGTGGCTTCTGGGGAGGAACCAAAGGCGTAAGAGTAGAAGCGGTAGATATCGGCTTTGACGAGCCAGCAGCTCCTGTCTCGCCGGTCCCTTCAACGGGAAAGGGAACAGGATCTCCGATCTTTTCTGTGCAGGGTGAAACAACACTCATAGCAAGAATAATGACAATGCTAAGCACGGTAAGAGTCTAAGATCAGTCAGGAGATGAGTGAACCCACCGCTTGGTTTGGACGTTGTTACAAGTGAACTTTTCAATGCGGATTAGATTAAACTTATTAAGCCTTCCTTCCTCAAACAAGTAGTTGAGCTGGGTCGCAAACATGGCTTGTATAACATGTTCTCCGTCTGAAATGATTGCACGGTATCTGTCCATACCATTAGGGTTTACTTTTTTAGCTGAGATGAATTGGAGGATGGGTTGTGAACTCCAAACATCATCATCCAGATCCTCAGTGTGGTAGATGCGCGCACAGATACCGGCGGTGAGTTGGTCAGTCATGAAGTAGCGATGAGAGACACCAGGAGACTTGACACACTGGCACGGGTCACGAACGCGTTACTGTCGCGTTCGTTGTGTCACTTTCTTTAAGTCACAGCGTGACCCAAAGCATTCAATGTACACCAGGTTATTAGCAGAGTAGGTACGACTACAACAAATACACCAGAAACTCATATAAACACTTGTCACGACTCCCTTTCTGATGCACGATCAAGCTGCTGACGCTTCCGTGACCCTCCCCTGCGATGAAAAAATGTTAACAGAGGCAAAAAAAACGTCATGGGAATAATAACGCACACTTCAGTGTCCAACCCCCTCTTCCTTCCGCTTTTAGCTTCATCCAAAAATTTGTCTAAGCCGAAAACATCCCCGGCATCCTTCTCAAATTGCACGGGGCCTTCTCTAATCTCCTGATCTTTCGCTCCTTCAAACCCGTGCTGTGCTTGACCCAATCCAAATCGGTCGTTATCTAGAGCTTTCGAGATACCTTCTTCCGTGCCACCACCAAATGATTCTTCGTTCCCATCTGTCATGTTCCCCCTAGCTTTGTAAATAGCAGCGGCAGCAGACGATCCATGGAACAAAGGACGATCATAGAGGTTGTATGTATCCTCGTCTCCGAAGTTCGCAGAAAACGATTCTTGATTAAATAACCTAGAATCAAGCATCGTCTCTTTCGACAACGTCGGCTTGGCTAAACCCAAGGCGACCTTCTCCGATATGTCGCGATTTTGTTGCCGAGCCAGCATTTTTGCCCGTTGTTCCGTGCCCATATTGCTCATTCTCATCTCCCGCTCTCGTTCCCTTCGTTTCTCTCTTCTCATATCGTCCCGCATTTTGGCGGCTTCTTCCTCGTCAGAATCCTCTCGAGCTACCGCTCTCCCCCCTTCATCTTCAGAGTCTGAAGCACCGCTATCGCTTCCATAAGCCGCCAACGAAGATTTCATAGCTGCTCGACTCTGCACACCCTGGGCTTCGGATGGTCTTGACGGTGCAATACCGGCACGTTCTTCTCGAGCACGCTGTGCTAGTAGTCTGAGGTTTTCTTCTTTTTGAGCTTTTTCTTTCTCGGCAAGCTTTTGTTGCATCAGA
This sequence comes from Sarcodon sp. MG97, assembly GCA_003313065.1. Classification (NCBI taxonomy): domain Eukaryota; kingdom Fungi; phylum Basidiomycota; class Agaricomycetes; order Thelephorales; family Thelephoraceae; genus Sarcodon; species Sarcodon sp. MG97. The sequence goes on from QGOD01000358.1 coordinate 52,412, forward strand.
GCTCGTTGGCGGACTTCTTCACGAGCATGCCGGTCTGCAACATACAGTGCTTCAGAAAATTTAGCGAAGTTGTCGTTAATATGAATCTGAGGAAACATTATTTAAGCTTCAATCGAAGAAGAAACGATGTAAACTGACGTCTTGAAGACCTCGACCATCGGCAGCAAGACGCTTATCTAGGGGAATTGTGTAACCCTTGTTGTTTTTCCAATTTGAAATACATGGCGGAATCATCCACTCTTTCTGTTCTTGTGCGGTTGCTTTGCGAGGAGGACTGTGAAGGACTGGGGGAGGTGGACTTGGTGGACCTCGAGGAACTTTCTTGTGTTTAAAGCGGGGAGGTTCAAGAGGGTCCTCGACAACTTCAGACATTTTGATGATCCTCTGCTTTAGACCGTTTGCGCCATTCTGTTGACCAGGAGTATACCGAATAAAGGTTGTTTTTCCCTGACTGTCCGGAACATTCTTCGGCTGTGCAGCTTTGATTTTGCCATGAACAAGCTTTTCGAGGGCAGCCTTAGTTTTTTCAGCTGTGGTTTGAACTTCCTCTTCAGATGGGCGGTCCATGGATCGATCGGTGTCCTCAAGGTCCTTCCGATACGCAAGGGGTACGAGATCTTTGAACTGAGATTGAATGATTTTGCCTTCACGTTGACCTTGCTGGGCTATTGCATCATAGCGAACGTTGCCCTCTGAGTCGACTTGCAACGCAAGTGTGTTACCAGCTGCTGTCTGAGGCAATGCTAAGTAACAAACGCCAAGGAGACTTAGTCAGTCGTACCTTTTTGCGACCGAGTTCCAAAGGATACTGGGCAACATGGCATTCAGGATACGCTCCACCATCGGCTTTAAGAAGCAGTTAAATTTCATCAACATCACTCATAGCTTGAAACGAACCATAATCCTCTTGAGATGTTGGTTTCCACCCCACGCGTTGGCCATAAGGAGGTACAACTCGCCGGGTAATGAGGGATTGAGAGGACTGGGCCGGAAGCGGGGACAAAGAGTCTGTTTCGTCATCAGATATAGCTGCATGAATTGGTGTTGGTAGAAGTCTGACAAGGTATTAGAGAGAACTGAGATATCGAGCGATTATAAGTGCGGCTCACGAGACAAGGGCAGCCATTATAACAACAAACACCAGTCCGAGAGATTCACGATGAGGAAGGAGCGGCTCAGAACAGAAATGCATTAGATAAGCAGCACAGATTGGGCTTCACAAGGTTCACGTGATTAGATCGCGTTGCAATATGTCACACGCAGAAGTTCAACGTTGAGCGTTCAACCACTGTGACTCTCCGAAGCTTGCAAAGGATCTGTTACCTATTCAACCTAGGAGGCGCTGCAGCTTGAACAGCTTTCGCAGTGGATCACGATGCTCGCTATTGCAACCGCTGATACCCTACACCTTTGCGATCCGTCAGCACTCAAGCATTCACCTGTTCTTCTCCCTGCTCCCTGCTTCGTCTCAAACCCCATAGCCAGTGTGTGGTCATCCGACAATTCAGCTCTATATATCGCTTATAAACGTGAAATCTGTCAATACGATCCCACCCGGGACCACGTCAAACAGATATACTCTGCTGCAAACCCAAACGATGAACTAGCTCCATGTATTGTCACCAAAGACGAAGGAGCTTCGTTGGTATTTGCTGTCTCTAACAAGGTTCATGTTTTGGAGATCAACTCCGCCACCGGAGACACTCAAGTGTCCAAAACTTTTGAAACTCATAATTTACCCATCACCTCACTCTCGCTTTCAAACGATTCTACTCTTCTCGCATCTACGTCTAATGCAGCCATCTATATACACAATCTTTCTCTCTGTTCGCATACAGCTTTACATGGTCTCCCCCAACCACCTCAATCCGCGACTCGTACGCTGACCTGTACATTCTCTCCTCATCTGCGTACCCGACTGATCGTCGGGTCTGCGAAAACGCTATATATATATGATACCACACGACCTTCAAGTCCTACGAGGATGATTTCCATGGGTGATATGTCGTCTGGAGACATGGTAGCAATCGCTTACAGCCCATTTAGCAAAACTCTTGTTGCAGCTGCGTGCTCTGGCGGGACCGTAGGGCTTATCGATCTAGACAAAGAGAAAGGGTAAATGACTTTTACCTGAGTTCGTACTATCTCTGATCCATATTTGCAGGTTGTTTAGAACTATAAATGTGAACGCCCTTTTAACATCATTGGTATTTTCTCCCGAGGGTGCAGCGATGTATCTAGGGACAGAGAATGGAAAGTTATTGTTTCAAGAGTTGCGAGCCTTGGACAAGGCACCGAAGTCTGTTACTGTGAGTGACCGTGGTCACCGCATCGAATATCTGAGCGTCCAGGTAAGACCTCCCAATGCCGTAAAGAGCGTATCATACGGAAGTCTGACTACCTTCTAATCCACAGAGAAAACTTAAAGTGGAGCCTGTCTCAAAGTCTACAACTACTACAGCAGTCTCAGACACCAAACCATTAACTCAGCAAGACATCAATATGAAGCCAGTTCAAGTGCGTAAGGCCTCCGCTTCTGCAACTGTCGTCAAGCATCTGTCGTCAACAACAAACAAGGCCGCCACACTATCTCCCGCCAGATCTACACCAGCGCAGGAGCGGGTTATTTCTGGTGCTCTGGGAGGGTACAAGTCTCCACCTCTGAAGCTAAAGACGGCCACGACGGCCACAGATCGTTTCGCTGGTGCAAGGAAGGTCCCATCTCCAGCCTCAAAGAAACTTAGGACTGTGTTTTCTCCTCCCCGAGAATCTCCACGAGATCAAGCACCCCAAGATATCTCAGGTACGTGATTCAGCTTTTTGCTCTTAATGCAATGACCATACCGTTCACAACGACCATGCAGTTCAAATCGATACGTTACTCGTGCCTAAAAGAACGACGAGTATGAACAAGGAAAACCGAGGAAAGATACCATCCAAGTCACCGTCAGCATCACAGTCTGCTATCAGGAAGCCAACAAGTAGCCCGTCTCGGTTGTCGACAGACCAAACTCGTCGAGTAGTTTCAGCGAGTGCTGCTACTAGTGTCGGATCAAAAGATCCCAAAGCAGTCCGCCAGCAGGCGATAACCATCAAATCTAGCATTTCCTCGGATAATCTCAAATCGAGACGGAGAGGACCTGGAATTTCTGGAGCATCGCAAAGGAATAGCAAGATAGGGCTGTCACCACCCTCTCATGCGATTTCGAGAGCAGGTTCTTCAGCTTCGCAGCGCAACTCTCTGGCTAACACTTCTTCTCCATCTATGATGGGGAAACGAATATCATCGCTACCCTCTCCGGCACGCGCATCCACTCTTTCGAATTTGCCGCCCCCTTCTGCGAAACCAACCACACCTCTCAAAGTGAAGAAAAGCTCAGGGGCTGTGTTTGACTTAGCAACACCTGAGTTAGACAGATGGGTTGAACTTGGGAGAGGGAAGACAGTGAGAACAGCTGAAAGTCGACGACAAGTAGGCTTTGCATTTGCAGATGACGATGGGGAGTTATTTGACGAACAAGAAAGAAGTAGGATTGAAGAAGTACTTGAAGAGGAGAATGAGGAAGCTAAGGCGGAGAGGCAATTCGAGAGAAAACAAGAGTCGAAGATGCAAGTTTCGCCTGTGAGGCATTCAGCTTCAGAAAAACGCAATTCCTGGGCACCTGTCCCTTCACCTTTGCGAAGAGGTCTGTCGTCCCCCGCCGGAAGCTTGCACGGATTATTGTCGACTTCCGCTGGTGCGCACAATTTATTGCACAGCATCATGAGGGACGTGATGTACGATTATCAGGAAGATATGCGGACACAAATGATGGGAATGCACTTGGATTTAGTGAGGATGGGAAGGGATTGGAAAAAGGAGATGAAGGAAATGATGGCAGTTTACTCGAAAGACCTGAAGGAGTTGAGGGAGGAGAATCGGATGTTAAGAGAAGAAAATGAGAGGTTGAGACGGGGGTATTGACCCATCAAGCATTGTTGGCGCACGGAGCCTAGACAGACATCCTGATATGAACACTTTGATTTGGAGTTGAGTATCAAGTTGACAATAGTGCTCATTTGCAATTGCGTCATTCTGTGAAACGGCCCGTTTTTCCATGCACTGGTCGGAGTTTATATTTACTTGCTCCGCAAACATCACGTTGCATCTGCCGACAGTCGGTATAGAACACTGCTGGAACGTTCTATAAGCTTCTGCTTGAATTTTTAAAACCCAGAAGCTTACAGGACAACCTGATCTTATCTCTTTCTTTGGCTGCTTTCTCGCGTTTATCTTTGGAAGTGAAATGGTCTCCCCGATGCCTGCCAGTACTGCCAACTGGCACTGGAAAAACAAGAACGTTGGAGCCTGGGCTAAGACTTGGTTTCAGCGAGAGCTTACGACTATATCGATCGGAGGCGAAGGGGGAGAATGCGTGGTCATTTCGAATGTGGTGAATGTAGATGGAGATGTGGAATTGGGCCAACGCAAATCAAAGTACGCGTTTTCGTTCATAATGTGACATGGAGATCAAAATGGGATTTGAACAGAAATGGGTTATGATGTACAGACTTCTTACTATATACGATGTCAAGATCGAGCTAAAATGGGAGGGAACGGCATCCGATGGAACTGACGCTTCTGGAACACTTGTGATCCCTGAGGTTTCGCACGAAATCACGTTGGATGGGCTCTCAGAATATGTTGTACGTGATATTGCCTATGCATTATTCCCATTCGCCAACTTACTAATCCGAGATAGTACAACTGGAGCTTGAAGACTACCAGTTCTAAAGCTGTTGACGCGCTCTACGAATTGGCCAAGAAGAAACTACCGATAGCCCTTGAAGCCAAGTTTGCTGAATTTCCTCTTGCCATAATTGAAACTCACGGAAAGGACTTAACTGTGAGCGCTGAACCTAGTCGCACTGGCACACCCGTCCAGGCTGCAACTGGCATTTCTGGCTCTCGTATGAATAAATCTGCTGCTCCTAGTCCACCGGCAAAGAGTGCAGACGTCACGGCGATTAATACTACGACGATAACAGTTGAAGCAACGTTCATGGCTTCCGCTGACGATTTATTTGGTATTCTGACCGACGAAAATCGAATTCCGATGTGGTCGCGAGCGCCTGCTAAGGTTTGTTGAAACCTCTTACGTACGCGGTCGGGGAAATGCTGAAATTTGTCCAAGTCAAACCCTAAAGCTGGCTCGGAATACTCTTTGTTCGGTGGTGGAGTCAAGGGTAAATATATATCTGTCGACCCTCCACGGGAGATTATACAGACCTGGTCTCTGCAATCTCCGAACTGGCCCACCGGTTCGTCTTTCATTCTCTTTTACAGCTGATGGCTAACTCCTTTTGTTTCATAGGCCATGAAGCGGCGCTTACCACTACACTGAACCAGTCCTCCGATTCCACCGCTGTGACCTTTACACTAAGGAAGGTCCCTTTGGGTAATGAGGATGAGATAAAGCGGAATATTGAAGGATACTAGTAAGATCACTGGTTGCATCTGAATCCAATGATGTACTGACAGTTGGCGTAGTGTGCATGGACTGAAGTCAATCGGGTATGTACAACTAGTTATCTCTCATTCCAAGCGTCGTGCCCCTTCTCCCACTGCGGTTCTTACTCCCGGACAAGGCCGACCTTGCATGGCTTTTGTTCTTGCGGTTCTCGCATTAACTGCTGCATTTTCAATACCCTATGTTTACAAGTAATTATGCTACAATGATGCTTATTATGTCTTTCTCCTACACAGGTTGGGGACTGTCCTTTAAAGGAGTGACCCGCTGGTGTTGCGGAGAGTTTGTACGAGTGATGAAAGGGTTGGAACCAAATTTCACTGGGCGTACATAATAGAGACAAGAAGAATATACAAAGCTCCATTGAATGTCATTATTGCATGTTAGCAGCGTGACAGCTTCTGCCATCAAATTTGCGTGACAAATCACGTCTTAGCTCTTCTTGCTCCGTGTCGTCCTTGTCAACACTCACTCTTTCCACATAAAATATGGCTACAGACGAGATTCGAGCTGATGGATATGTCGGTTTTGATACCATTACCCAACAGATCGAACACAAGCTTTTGAAGAGAGGTTTTCAGTTCAATGTCATCGTCGTTGGTGAGTTGTTGTTGTCTCTACCAAACGGGTATATGGATATTCACGCAGAACAGGTCAAACTGGACTCGGAAAGTCGACCATGATTAACACACTCTTCGCCTCCCACTTGATTGACTCGAAGGGACGGTTCGAGTCTGATGAAGAAGTTAGACAGACGACAGAAATCCATCCCGTCTCCCATGGTGAGAATTTCTTGTGCCTGTTTTGTTGACGTGGCATCGACATTGGTAACTAGTCATTGTGGAAAACGGTGTGAGACTGCGGCTCAATATCGTTGACACACCTGGGTACGGTGACCAGGTCAACAACGACAACTGGTCAGTTAATATTATTGCGTTGTCTCTATGTACCTCAAATTTGGTTTGACACGATGATTCTAGTTGGGACCCTATTATCAAGTATATCAAGGACCAGCACAGTGCGTATCTCCGCAAGGAGTTGACGGCGATGCGAGACCGCCACATCCAGGATACCAGGATTCACTGCGCGTTGTTCTTCATCAACCCTTCGGGGCATTCTTTACGTGCTATTGATATTGTGGTCCTTAAAAAGTTGAGTGAGGTCGTCAATGTGGTTCCTGTCATCGCCAAGGCCGACAGTTTGACCATGGAGGAGAGAGCTGCGTTCAAGCAAAAAGTGAGTGTTTGAACAAGCGTAAGTACAGAGGCTAAGCTTGTGCGTGTAGATTCGTGCGGAGTTGATCCACCATAACATTCGCTTGTATCCGTTCGATACTGAAGAAAATGACGATGAGGAGATCCAGCTCAATGAGCAGATCAGAGTTTGTCTTGTGCTGCTCAATAATAACTGGGGGGAACTGACGAGACGTATAGAACATGATTCCTTTCGCTGTAGTCGGGTCCGAGAGGACCGTGATCATTGATGGCAAGAGCGTTCGTGGGAGAAAAAACCGTTGGGGAGTAGTGAATGTGGAAGACGAGAAACACTGCGAATTTGTGTACCTGAGAAATTTCCTGACTAGGTAGGTAATGGCCACTAGGTAGACAAACGGGAGCTGACAGTATCACAGGACACACCTACAGGACCTCATCGAGACCACGGCACAGATACACTATGAGGCGTTCCGCTCGAAACAACTACTTGCGTTGAAAGAGTCGCAAGCGAATCCGCGGCCCTAAAGGGTGAATGCGATGACCAAGATCCGGTCTATGCGCGTTGCACAGATTAACACGGGCGTAAATCACGTATCACGTTGTAGCTCATGCAGTACCTTTGTTCACTTCTTATATACCTTTGACTTCTTGCCTAGTTTCCGTCTGATGTTAATTGGATCCAACCTGCTCGTACGCTCGTTACCATTATAATATATCCTTTTTTTTGGTCTGTGTTTTGTGAAACAAGTGGCGGGAGATGCCTTGCTTACTAATGCTGAACATGTAAACGCTAGGCATCAATGCGATCAGTAATCAGCAATATTTAACCGCCTCCTGCCGACTTGCTTCGGACTTGTTTCTAGCCATTCTCATGTCCCCCCGCCTCTCATAGACCTCTCATCTTATTTTACCTCTATGTCTCCCCGTACATCTGGCTTTCGCTACTGGTACGATAAGTTCGCAGCCTTCAATGTCGAATCCCTCTTCGCCCAGTCGAGAGAACCAGGGCCCCCTCGCTCAGTCTTTGTCCATCAGGATCTGCCCCAAGACTATAGAAACCCTAAGGGAAAGGTCACTGCCGACCATGTATATTGCACGAATCAAGTCATCACCTCCAAGTACACCATTATCACCTTTCTGCCCCGCAATCTACTAGAACAGTTTCGGAGGATAGCAAATATGTGCGTCTAACTTCTGATATTGATAAACTGCCAGCAGAATGCCCATTCTTCTTCCTTTTCCAGCTTCTTTGCTATAATCGCAATCTTACAGTTCAACTCCTTATTTTCCACGGTTTCCCCTGGCCTTGTCATTCTGCCATTGCTCATTATCTTGGCTGTCACTGCAGCGAAAGATGGATACGAGGACATCAAGAGACATCAGTCTGACAGACGAGTCAACCACAGCAAGGTTCGGACTTTGCAAGGAGGCAGCTTTGTCAATCCCAACGCTATGGGCAAGAAGAGCAAAACTTTTGTCAGAGGAATCCTACCAAAGTCTAAAGCCCAGGCCGACAAGGGGTTGAGAACCCCGGACCTTGAAATGGTCGAGCGCGCAGCTCCTCCTGAAGCGATTGATGACAAGTCTCGAGGCGTCGGTACCCACAATGACGATGCTGAATTTGATTATCCTTTGGAAGGGCGGCAGAGTTCTGACCACGAAGATCGGCGCAGATCTGGGCTTCGCTTGTTTGGACAACACGAGCATGAGCACCTTCCTCATTGGCGAAAAACGAAGTGGGAAGATGTTAAAGTTGGAGATTTCGTCAAAATTTTGGATGATGAGCCTGTTCCAGCGGATCTAATCATCTGTGCCACTTCAGAAGACGAGAACGTCGCATTTGTGGAGACGAAGAATCTGGACGGGGAAACCAATCTCAAGTCAAAGAATGCATCTCCGGCACTCACTCACCTTTGTAACGCAAAGGCTTGTGCGGATTCCACCTATTCTTTCCGAATTGATGCCGACAGACCAGACATCAGTATGTACAAGTTCAACGCCACCGTTGTCACCCCCGAAGGGACGTTTCCTGTTGATGTTCAGGAAACCTTGTTTCGGGGCACTGTCGTCAGACATACCGGATGGGTCATCGGTTTGGTCGTTTACACTGGCCAGGACACGAAAATCATCATGAATTCGGGCAGGACTCCCAGTAAGCGTAGCAAGGTTGAGCGACAGATGAATCCTCAAGTGTAAGTACCCAGATTGTTGCCCTGTAGACATGTATTCGACTTTTCGCGTCAGATTTATCAACCTGGGAATTCTTGCTGCGATGGCTGTAGTGTGTGGAATTGTCGATTCTGCCCTCGAAAAGCACTATTTCCCCCTGGGTGCCCCGTGGTTATTCGGAGACACACATTCAGATGACAACCCGAACATCAATGGACTTATAACCTTCGTCTTCGCCTTCTTAACATTCCAGAACATTGTCCCTATTTCACTATACATATCCATTGAAGTGGTCCGGACCAGCCAAGCTGCATTCATTTATTTCGACAAGAACATATGGTACCAGAAAACGAACCAGCCGACGCTTGCTAGAAGTTGGAATCTATCGGATGATCTCGGGCAGATCGAATACATATTTTCTGACAAGACTGGGACTTTGACTCAGGTATGTCATGTCTTCCAGCCTTGTCGGGGTCTGATTGTATAACCGGACAGAATGTCATGGCATTCAAACAATGCTCGATTCGTGGGAAGGCTTACAAGGGGGATTCCCTAGATCACCCGGGAACCAAGGTGGACATACCCTCGCGTACCACAAGTTCGGACCTTGCACCGGGATCACTGCAAGCACAAAAGGACCTTGCCACCCCTTCTACTTTTGATGCTGATAATCTGCAACTCAGACCGGAAACAAAATTCCACGATTCTGAATTGTCAAGGGATATTGATGCAGCCATCAACGCAGAGCCAAATTCTGAAGATGCCTCCCGCGCGCGTTCCCTAAACGGATTCTTTACAGTGCTCTCCTTGTGCCATACAGTCTTGACTTCCACCGACTCCCAGACGGGTGCTATAAAATACAAGGCGCAGTCCCCTGACGAAGAAGCTCTCGTCCAAGCTGCGGCGGATGTCGGATACGTTTTCCGTGGTCGGGATCATGATATTTTGCGGCTGCAGACGCCGTTTTCGGAAGAGTGTGAGACTTATCAACTAATGAACATTTTGGAGTTCACCAGTCTGCGCAAGAGGATGAGCGTCATTGTGAAGAAAGTCGATGAGGAGGACAACCGGCTATTCTTGTTGACGAAAGGTGCTGACAACGTGATTTTTGAGAGGCTGAAAGCCGGTACTGGAGAAGAAGAATGGAAAAACGCTACAGAGAATCATCTGGATGAGTTTGCTAGTGAGGGGTTAAGAACACTTACCTTGGCATACAAGGTCATCCCACGTGAGTACCCTTTTTGTTTTGTTAGCTCATCATGGCTGATTTGATGTATAGAGGACGAATACGATGCTTGGAGTGTGAAATACCATGAAGCCGCAATTTCATTGGAAGACAGGGCGGAGCGCATTGAAGAAGTCGCAAATGAAATCGAACAAGACCTTAGGCTTCTAGGTGCTACTGCTATCGAAGATCGTCTTCAGGATGGCGTTCCTGAAACGATTGCGGATTTAAAGATGGCCGGTATTAAGATCTGGGTTGCGACCGGCGACAAGCTTGAGACTGCAATTGGTGAGCAGCGTTATCCACATTCACATTCGATTATTTACGGTGCTTTGTCGACCAGCCATTGGACATAGTACAAACCTGATTTCCAAGGACGCAAACATGATTATCATTCGCGGAGGGGAAAACGTGCGACCCGTCTACACACAGATGGTAAACTCAATCAAGGAGTTCTTCCACGAAACTGAACTACCTGAACATGAGATACCAGAAGGCGCAGAGATGGCGGAACATTCATCTGGAGGTCCATATCCATTAAGACGTTTCAGCACCGGTATCGCTTCTCTAGTGGGTTCTGACAACGGCGAACGTCCTGGAGGCTTTGTTCTTGTGATCGACGGTGCAGCTTTAACACAGGTATCTTATTACCATCGGTTATATCAACAGCAAAAGCTCATGTATCTTCAGGCATTTTCTGATTATGCGCATAGAGACTTATTACTCAAGTTGGCTACGAAGTGCGAGGCTGTCGTTTGCTGTCGCGTTTCTCCTTTGCAGAAGGCTCTCATCGTCAAGCTCGTCAAGGATGGACTCGGCACAATGACCTTGGCCATTGGCGATGGTGCGAACGACGTTAGCATGATCCAAGTGAGCTATAACATCGCGTCTCATAGTCGGATTCTAAGGTCTTCTCTTTTGTAGGCTGCTGATATAGGTGTTGGGATAAGTGGTGAAGAAGGCCTTCAAGCGGTCAACTCATCTGATTATGCCATCGCGCAGGTACATGTTAATACACTCTTAATAGGAACTTGTGACATTCAATCATTTTTTCGCAGTTCCGATATTTGAAGAGGTTATTGCTAGTACATGGCCATTGGTCATATTCTCGAAACGGGAACATGTACGTCCGTCTTTGAAATCGAGATGACTGAGGGTAAATAAAAATTTTTGTTAGGATTGTAAATTTCTTTTACAAGAACATTGTATGCATCGGGGTTTTATGGTGGTTCCAGATTTATTGTGGCTGGAGTTCGCAATAGTAAGTACGGTATTTTTCGTTGTAGTAAACGTCTAAAATTTTATCAAGTGTGTTCGAATACACTTACATCCTGTGGTGGAATTCTTTCTGGACAATTGCACCTGCGATTGCCATTGGGTTATTTGATCGCATTATTGGTGAGTCAGTTGTCAGCTGTAGATAGAATGCGATCATGACGGAACGGTTATTTAGATGACGAGGTTCTCATGGCGCTGCCTGAATTATATCGATATGGAAGGGAAGGTTACTGGTACAGCAACAAGCTTTTCCTTGTCTATATGTTGGATGGTGTTGTCCAGGTAAGCTTTCTGCAGGTTGGCCCTCGAGTTCTAGCTAACTTGATACAGTCGGCAATCTTATATTTCCTGATATTGTATGCCTATCGGTTGACCACCGCACGTTCCGACGGCTTTGATGTCGCGCTATATGAGTTCTCGACTGTAAGGGACCTCGCCTGTTGTTTCCTTTTCATGCACTCACTTCTGGTGCAGACGATGGTTATAGCAACCGTCATAGTTGCCAATTTGTTCAATGGACTCTGTATCAATGCCTGGACTGCGTGGGTGTTCTTTGCTGTCGCTCTTGGAATTATACTCGTACTGGCGTATACGGTTAGTTCCAATCGTTTATCACGTAGTATATTATTAGCTAACCCTTTGTCAGGCTATCTATTCTATCTTAGCCCCTGGGTTGCTCGCAACGTCGATATACGGCAACGACCATTTCCTTTTCCGTTCGCCATACTTCTGGTTCAGCATCATCCTTACAGTGCCTCTCTCGCTCGCACCACGCTATCTTTGGAAGGCATACAGATTTATCATCGCTCCCGATGACATTGATGTATTGCGTTGGGTTCGCAAAGTTAATAAGGATTGCGACTTTTCCCGTGAGGCCTACATTAATCGAATGGGTCCTTTGGTGCAACAAAACGGATCCCGGTCGGCAGCTACGTCTCGAAGATCAACCTTTGAAGGCGAACGCCATCCCACACCATCTCTCCGTAATGCTAGTCGAACAGACATGTCAACTGGTGTTCGTTCTGTCCATCGAGGATTTGACTTTGCTACAGAAGAAAGCGGTCCAGCAATGCGACGGTTGCAAAGCAACCTCTCAGGGGTAAGGTCGGGCAGCCAGACGTCCTTGGGATCTCGGGAACGGAAGAAGCACAATCTTCTTGGGTCGATAGCCCGTTCGCTGAGGAAGAAACGACCTCTTCATACTATTTCTGGTTCTAAAGCAGATTGATCTTGTAGACAACGCTGTTATCTATTCTCACACTTTGTCCCCTCCTTTCTCTCCCTTCCTAGCATTTCCATTCTTGTGAACCGCGTCATGACCCTGTCCCGACACCTCTATGTGCACTTGTATTCTTAGCATTCATGATTGCTAGTTCAGCCCCCTAATATTTTTAATATTTGCAATAATATGTCCAACTAGCGGAAAATCAAGCGGATACTATGAGAAGATGACAGATAGCAAGGGACGGCCCTGAACGAAGATTATAACAATTTTGTCCTCAGATTAGAGCGGGATATATTGTACTACTACGAGATCAATCTCCGTTTCTTCTGCGCTGGCGTCTGGATAAGCTTCTGAGAGAAAAGATCTGTGATCGCTGCGGAATGCTGGCGTTTAGTACGTGGTGTATACTCCACCTCGTCGTCTTCTGAGTCTGGGACTAGCTCGTCCTCGGAACCCGATTCAATGAAACCCTCCTTCACATCATTTACGATACTCCGTTTTCGCTTTCCTGAACGACGCTGGTCGGCGTCACCTTTTTCAGCTACGCGACAGACCTCGACCGCGACGTCCGCTCGGATCAACAGATCTAGCCAAGTCTGTGGGGGTAATAACAGTAAAGGTAAGCGATGTTCACAACGAGGGCTCGGCCATTGAGAAAGGCCGACCTTCTGGTTTTCTTGGAGTGAATCACCGGGTCCTTTGACTTCGACGAACATACAACGATTCTCCGCCCTGGATGTATCCCAGACAATCAGATCAGGGAGGCCACTCGCTCGTGAAGAGTAATCCTCGCTGATTATACGACATATCTCTGATAGGGGCGCAGGTCCCAGGCACTGAAGATACACCATATATGCGTGTGTACCTTAGCGTAAGTGGGTTATGATAGAATTATTTAGTTTACATACTTACGTCGATAATGTCTAACAAGTCTTGTGTCCCGCACAAATCCCATCTGACGCCAACACACCAGGTCTCCATCTCCCTGTGTTTGTTATCGTTGGCCTCCAATAGTTCAGGAGCCTTGCCCTCTCGTATTTCCGATAAACGATCGTCAATCATGTCTTGACGACTAGTATAGAAGGTATCATCGGCGATATCGAGTGGCGCGGTTTGGAAGGGCGTCTCAAAGGCTCCAGGGATGGGAGCAAAGATGATGTCCCAAAATAGCAGACCATATAATGTACACACGATACGTCCCTCAGAATGAAATCTAACAAGATCTCAACATGTAAGAGTGGAGAACGAGCACATGTACTGGACGGATGCTCGACTTACCCACTGTAGCCTAGAGATTTATAATGCTGCAATGCAAACACCTCGACAGACAGTTTTTCATCATTCTTGCCCTTCCATATACTCTTTCCCGTGACTTTCTCGATTGTCACCTGCAAAAACTTGAATCAGTGGGCGAAAACGAACATTTTTTTAGTGAACAGAACCACGTCGGCTGTCTTGTCATCCTTTACACGACTAGATACTGTGGGAAAATATTGCGTCGCCAATGATTGCGATGCAGGTAAGGGCGGGAGCATCTTGCGGTTGCGTCTGCTCATATTACTCGAGTAGATGCGCTCTCCTACGACTGTAATCTCATTCGGTTTCGCCAGCTCATCCATGAAGCGACACCGGTGTTCTAAGGGTATCTTTAACCGTTTCTCTAGAGTAACCAAACGACGTTCAAGTTTTGGTAGCCATACTGGAATCAAGGAAATAAATTAGACCTGGTAACAAGGAAAAGCGCAATAAAACTGACTGCTATGGGTGTGAGGGTCATCAAGAGCTGCCTCTACAGCGACTTTAGCTGCCTGCAAGCATTCACGATCCTTCGGCTTGTGTGTCATCAAGATCAATGCTCGACGATCATGCCAGCTGCCTCTTTTCCCCGTTCTCCAGAGATCCTGGGATAGAAGTGCCTCGAGCACTTCAAGTTCGTAATCGTATTCCTTCAGAACTCCTAAAGCATCGGCACCCTTGCAAACTATCCGAGTAAGGACGTGACCTAAACATGTGATTTGACTTGAAGTAGGAATAGAATCACGGCCTCAAACGCTTACCAAAGTCGAACCGTTCCAACCCTAGCGCCTTCTTACGTTTTGGATCAGGCTTGACGGAGAGGGCTTTCCATTCCAAATAGACTGGCTCGAAGATGTCCTTGATTAACCTGGCGCCTCTCACTCGCCGACTTTCTTCTTCGTGAGTGCCTCTGCCTGAAGATGGCTTGACTGGTGATTGACTGCTAGACGGAAAATAAATAGTCGACCCCGGGGTAGAAGGTACAGGGGATGGTCGCCCATCTATTGGGGCAGGAGTATGACTGATCGTCGATCGCCTCTGACCAGCAGATGGCAAAGGACCTTTCCCATTCAGAATTTCATCTATCCTGAATTCCTTGATGAGTGCATCTTGATAGCTTAGCAGAGCCTCACGCGAGGACCATATGTCGGCTGTGCGTTTGAGTTTATACTTGAAATAGTGACGCTTTTTGGATCGAGCTAAAATAGAAGGGACAAGGAAATCAAGAGAATATTGTGTACTTGTCGAGAGCAAGGGCAAAATCAGACATCTTCGCAATCTGAGTCCATAACTTACATACCACCGATAATATACAAGATGAAGCCTTCGGAAGATCTCAATTACTTCGCTATTAATTCGAATACATTTCTCTGCTTAGTCTGATGAATGCCGCGCAACTTTTCATATTATGACTGTAACTCACGAAGGGTCTCCATAACCAATTGTCTCAGTCGATGTTGCTGACTTTGACCTTTTGATGTAAAAGACAGTTGACTTTGTTTGAGAGGCCGGCTATCCTTGCCCTTGGACTTTGAAGGTACGACGGATAATACTGCTTGCCTAGAGGCATAGCCCGATAAAGACTGGATCAACTTCTCGCGCTGAAGATATTGGATGAAGCGAACCAAGTCATTGGAGGCAGGAGCGTAATTACCTTGCCTGTACCATTTACTCGCATCTTTTTGGACAAAGTGCGTAATTCGTCGTTGTTGAGACAGTTGAGCAGTTCCGGAATGGTTGCGTAATCTTCATCTTCTGCTAATACCGTTGATTCAAAGCTGTTGTCTGGGATACTGGACGGGCCAGCATCCAGATCCTCGTGTTTGATCTTGATCTCTTCCTGTTCGATTTTCATGCCACAATGAGTTGAAGCTGGGTTGCCGACCTTAGGAGAAGGTTTCGAATCTTGTTCCGTCTTTATTGTCATTTGATGATCCTTCACGAATTTGTCTTTAGCATTGCTGCACAACTCGTCCATCACATTGGGTATATTTTTGCCTAGTTCAGAGACATATTTCGAGTTCAGTTCGCCAACACGAAACCACTTGTCCGCCTTCCGTAGGCTGAGGCGTACCAGAAGAAATCGGGCTTCAGCTACTTGACCAGTTAGCCTTTGCTTAAGAATAACCCCAGCGAGTTCTCACAAGACAACTTGTCATACGCTTTGAACACACCGATTTCCTCGTGTGAGAATAGATGATACTCGCTTTTTAGTACTGTCTTGACCATCTCTATGATACGAGTCAGGAGAATAAATGTGTGTTTGAAGAAGATCATCCGCACCTTCAAACAACTCGACGTACATGGATGTACGCTTGGAGTTTTCGTCAGGTCCAGTGATATACGTTGGTTCTTCATATTCTCCCCCGTTACAGATAAAATTGGCCGAGTATGTAGTTGTGTGTACTGCTGCAGACATTGTGCAGTTGTACTAGTAGAACATGAAGATAGCTTATCGATAACGAAGCGAAAACTAAGATCGCTGGTTAAGAAGTCGTATCATACAAATAGTTCACGACCACGTGACTATGAGGCAACCCTGCGGCTCCAGAAGATTGTAGAGGGTGGGATTACCGCGACAAGTTACTGCGAAATGACTGTATCGAAACCACATAGTAAGAGAGTTGAAACCACGACCATTGACTTCAGGAAGGTCGATGTTTTTCGTTTTGACCGGTGGTTACAATGCATCAGATTTTCAAGCCATTCAGGTATAACGTGAGGCACAGACATGATTTATACAGTTCGGTCACCGAACTATGGTAAATCTGTGATGTACTTGCTGGCACGAGGTGCAAGCTTCGAGTTGCAGATATGAGAATGTGAAAATGTACCGCACTTGTATCCCCAATTCCCCTCCGAGTCATTATCTGCTGGCTGGATTGTCCAGGCTTTTTCTCTTGCCTACCCGTTACGTTCTGAGCATTGCCTAATAACTTCTGACTCCTAGGTAAGCAATCCGGAAAATTAAATAAATAAATGCAAATATGTTCATCATCACGTGAAATATGACGTCACGCGACATTCGTGTTCCATTCTCATACCGCGATGTCTGCACTTGTGTTCGCCAGCCGTATTCGGCTTGCTAAACCTCAGCTCGGATTGTATTCCGGAAAACGCCAGTTTACAAGCCATACATTGTACAGGACTTCTTTCCGATACAAAAACTCCGCAGACCGCACCAGCAGCAGTCACTTGTCCTTGACTCTCAAACTAGCCGGGCTTACATGTGCAGGCGTTGGCTTACATGCTCTCAAATCCCCAATTATAAGATGTGATTGTACGTGATAAGGTGCCCCTCTCAAATTTCTACCATGCTGATGATTCTCAAAAACTAGCAACAAACAATCATCCCGCATCCCCTCCGGCGACCCCGCAGGGACTACCTCCTCCACCACAATCCACTGTTAGCATGTTCGACCTAACGTTTGGTAGTATGTGCGGATTGTGTGCTGGAGTGTTCATCAAGAGAGGCGCAAAAGCTGTCGCCTTCGTTCTCGGAGGTGTATTCGTCTTACTCCAAGTGAATCAAGCTTCCTTCGTACACTTCATTTGAGACTAATACAACTTGTCATGAAGTACCTTGGCTCAAATGCCATCATTCGTGTAGATTGGACGAGGATGTCTTCTCGTTTCGAGAACCTCTTCAATAGGAGAGAAGGCGGGGTCAGAATACCGCCAAATATCGGCTCATTGTGGAAGTGGTCCGTGGATTTTTTGACTGCAGATTTCCAGCCGCGGGCTTCGTTTATTGCAGGGTTTGCGCTTGGTTTAAGAATAGGCTAGCTAGCCACATTGCACTCACAGAATAATACAGCCAACCCTTTTGAATTCGTAACAACCTCTTGTAATGATATAAATATTCAACTTGGTCGTTCGAGTCTTGAGTCATTTTTATCTAATCTCTTGATCAAGATCGTCTCTTCTTGACAATGGGATATACACTCTGCGTGCTAGGTAGTGTTGCTCCGAACACCCTCTTCTTGCACTCGTCTGATATACATATACATAGGATGTGGAACAATGGGAGTAGCCATTCTCTCTGGAGTTTTGGCAAGTCTCGACTCCCGTTCTCCCGTCCCTCTCCTGAATCATACACCCAATCCTAAATGGGAATCGCACACATCTGGTACATCAACGCCAACCGCCCTCTCAGAAAACGATCCCTCTCTGCCCTCACGTTTTCTAGCCTGCGTCAACCGGGAAGAAAGCGCAAAAAAATTGCGTTCCACATTTATATCCACAGGCGTAGAAGTACTCGTCGGCGAGAATCTTCGTGCGGTAGAGGAAGCAGACGTTATTCTCCTATGGTACGTATTTTTTTTTCCTACTCTCAGGTCGTCTTCTACCTGATGTGCTTGTAGCTGCAAGCCACAGTTGTCCCATACCATCATCGGAGAACCCGGAATGCAACAAGCTTTGGCGGGTAAACTTCTTATAAGCATCCTTGCAGGTGTTACGATATCGCAAATGACAGCATGGGTCCTCTCAACGACAAAGGTCGTACGCGCGATGCCAAACACCCCATGCAAAGTAAAGCAGTCAACCTCGCCAACCTTCCCCGCTCACCTTTTCCTAATAACACCACCCTACAGATACGTGAGGGAATGACAGTAGTCTCCACCCTCGATCCCTCCTTCTCCCTCGAACGCTCAATCATCCTCAACATCTTCTCCTCCATCGGCCGCTGTCGGTTCCTAGACGAAAAACACTTTGATGCATGTACCGCGCTCTCCGGCTCCGGTCCTGCCTTTGCGTGCATCTTCCTCGAGGCGATGGCTGACGGTGGAGTTATGATGGGCCTCCCCAGAGCCGAAGCTCTCGAGTTGGCTGCCCAAAGTGAGATCCCTGAACTTGTCCACATCACCACAGCCGGG
>QGOD01000358.1:74804-121332 GCA_003313065.1 Sarcodon sp. MG97
AACAAGTGATGGTCCGGAAACTTAGGGGAAGGTTATCCTTGAATCGAGTTGCCTGAGGAATGGAGTCGGTGACGGCATCAAACGAGTTGCAGTAAGACATAATATGTGTCAAGCCTGAGATGATATGGTACAGGGTCCAACTTGAGGTCTACGAGTCACAACGAGTCGTTTGCAATACGCGTGACATCAGAGCTCTCTACAACCCAATTCACAACGTCGATGCCTCGCAGAACAAAGACTGTGTCTGCTACCCCAAAAAAGCTGCGCCAGCAAACACTTCAAGGATACATCCAGTCGAGCTCTTCTCCAGCGGCCCCATCCCCCCAAAAGCCACTCACAAACTCGCGAAAATGTCACGTCAAATCTCCTTCGCCCCAAAGCCAAGATAACGACGAATCTGACGTCGGCGCTATACATTTTGAACCTCAGGTCATAGATCTGACCTCGGATCTATCGAACCACGATGAGGATGAGGAGGACAGCGATTTACCTAAAAGACCTACTTCGTCTAGGCTCAAGAGTAAAATTGAATCTTCGGCTTCAAGTGATGGATCAGACATCTGGGTCTCAAGCCCTCGTGTTAACAGTAAAGGCAAGAAAGGCAAAGGTAGATTGAGGAGAAGATCCGATAGTTCTGAACTGGAAGACCATACCCCGATAAAAAAGCGAAGACTGGTTCAAAGACCACAGGAAAATGATGACGACGATCAAGATGACGACGACTTGATTGATGACCTGGACAAAAACAGTATGTCTTTCCATTCAATTGTCTCACTAGTGTCGTCTTACCTTGATCTCCTCGCAGGCATCATGGATGCTCGTTTCCGAGATCGCGACAAGAAATCAGAATTCCAGAAGAATCTGGAGAGGCTTAAACGTGCGTTTCAGAGTTTGGATGATTTGAGGTCCTGCTCATAGTCCGCAAAGGCAAGAAACGCGGACATGCCATTTCAGAGTCCTCGTCTTCAGAGGAGGAAGAGGATTCCAATACCGACGAGAGTAGCAATTTGGATGCAACAATGTACCCGATATTCGAGGGTGCCAGGCCTGACAACGGCGACTACTCGCGGTTCCTTGAGAATGACTCCTTCATCGTTGAGGATACGGGAACGGAAGTTGTTCCAAATCTTCCCGCTGCGTTCAGTATGAATACACATCAGGATCTTGCCCACCACTTTAAAATCATTTGTCAGCTATTTGTCCACCTAGCCGTTCGACCTCCTCGAGATCGAGGGGATTTCATGCGAGAAGTTACTTCATGTTGGTTTATATGCGCGTTTACTCTGCGTTTTGTCTAGTTGACTTTTTCCTTTCAGCTGAAGACGGCTATTTTTATACTCCCCTGTTAATTACAAGGCGTAAATTGTCAGGTTTGAGGGATTCATTGGTGGCGTCATCAATATGGCGAATAGGGTTCAGGAATGCTTTAGAGCGATATCCGGACTTGGAGCTATCTGCTATGCAGATATCATTACCTGCCTGTGATGCTTGTCATCTTGGTGGCAGGGTTTCGACGATTCTCGGAAGACTGGGCGGACTGGCATATGATAGGCTTTCATTTGAGGTGAGACGTTTGTCACGAGATGCGATCAATTTGTTATTGAATATGTCAGCAGCCGTTGTATGATTCCGATGACTCTGATGATGATTCAGGCGAAGAGAGGAGCGAAAGCGAGATAGTACAAAAGGAATTTCATCTAGGTCGTTTCTGTGCAAAGCGGACAATGATGTTTCACCGATTCTCGCATTGGGAGGTACGTGATTGTTTCCAAAGTTTCACTGATGGCATATGATGCTATCAAATAGGGATGTATTTAGCACACACTGTTCCGTAACCTATCCAGAGAAGTGGAAGAGCTGCGTGAGACGAAAACGTCCGGTAGGTTCCAGACTGTCCGACGTTCCCGATTATGCCTATGTGACGCTTACTTGTTGTATTAATAGGGTTTGTAAAGGTTGCGTATGCGCGCGGAATCAAACCGCCTGAAGATGACAGTGATGGAGATGGAATAATGGATTGGCTAGATCAGAGAGGCATTATTGCGATGGAGTGGCAGGTACTAAAGGACATGATGAACCGCGCTAGAAGTTTGGATGCAAAAGGGGAAGACGACAACGACTGATTGACTGGCTGTAGTTTCTGATACAATCTCGGTACATCGTGATGGACATGTATCTATTTTTTGTACAAGTTATAATAATAATACAATTCTAGTTCTGAGAAAAGGCTATGTCAAGGTGATATTAGGCTGCTATTTATATTGTTGCGATCATGATCCGGGGTCGGTAACTAACAGGTCAGGAGGAAATTGATATTAACCGTGAAAAGCGATCGTCTGATTCACATCGGACTCTTCAAATTGAGCGCGAGCGCGCTTAATATCTTCCTGCATGAACAATAGCTCTTCCATCCGAGCAAGCTTCTTTGCGTCCGCTGGCCTGGAAAGGGCGCGTCGGATATCTTCAATCGAAAGACGCGTCTTGCGTGTTGGTGCAAGGGAACTTTGACACTACCATACAACCATAACCCAGCCGTGGTAAGCGGAACGAATAAGAAAAAAAAAAGGAAAGAGAGGGTCAAAAAAACGAGGGGGTAAAATGGCAGGGGAAAAAAAGGACAACGTACGACATCAATGATAAACTCAGTAAGAATTTCCTCCATCACGTTTACGGTGTCGCTGGCTGGATTCCTGTCATCTCCAAATCCATACATCAGGTTCCTAACTATATAAAAAAAAAAGAAGGGTTGTTTGATCAAGCAACACGTGAGGAGGTGTGGAGCATAGTGCTCCAGAAGGTGCGGGGACATACGTTCTTTGGTGAATAAGCCTCGGAGAGTCGATTGTCTCCTTGAGCCAGCTGCGCCGAGACCTGCTGCCCGAGCGCCTGCGCCACCGCCTGCGGCATTGATGGTATCCCGAGCGGCATACGTAGCAGGTGTATGTGTGGTTGCGAAACTCGTGGTTGTTGGGCGGGTGGCGGTGGTAGTGACGGCGGTGGGTGTGTATGATGATGTGCGCGCGACTGAGGGTCGTTGTTGTTGTTGCTGCTGCTGATGCTGGTGATGGTGTGGGATGTAGCTGTAGTAGGGCCAAGTTGTGCCGTAGCCAGTTACTGCTGTAGGTGCATATTGGTATGTAGCCGGGTTGTATGTACCCGGTGTTTGGGCATAACTAGGAGTTGCATAGCCGTAGGGGTAGGCGCCCGGTTGGCCTGGAGTGTAATATGACATTATTCACCCTCCCGATGAGGGGTTTTTCTTTTCGTGCAAAGACTGCGAGTTGTCGTATGCTTTTTTTTTTGAGCACGCAAAGTCTGAGAAAGGAAAAAAGGAAAGCGCAGTGTGACACGTGGTCGAGCGAGGTGGTCTTTCGTCTCGTTCGTCATCACCCCCAAGCATTCTTTCCTTGGCTTTTCGTTCTTGGCCTTCTCCGAAAAGTGCACTTCCTTCCATACCGCAGCAGTTCGGAGCTTCAAGTGGGCTGCTGAAACTGTCTTGACACGAGGCTGTACGCTTTATAGTGGAGTGCTTGGATCTTGGCGTGGGTTTGATGTTCTCACCTTGGGATACGCCATGTCAGCACATGTTCTGGAAACTCTGTGCTTGGATTGTACTACGAGTGGGATTCCGGTTCTCCGAGAATTGCGATGAAACAACTGGCGATCTTATATTATATTGCATGGTCCGTTTCATAAAGCATCTAATCACACACTTTTTTTCGATACACCCCAACGAATGTGCAGTGAGAAAGAGTCACCGACTATGTTCATGTGATTACATATGCACCATGGACGTGTGTTGGTGGAGAGGGTTTGGCGTCAATGTCAACTGGTATGGGGAAGACGCGCATATATTATTATATCATACATGCACGTTCTCTGGGACATCTATAAAAGTGTTCGTTCATTTTGCGCTAGAACGTTTCTGGAGATTGATGAACCTGCAGATGTTCCATGGCGTTGGGGACAGTTGGTAAGGCGGTTCAAGTTTTGTTTGAAGTGATGCTTGCTTGGCGTGTCATTGAGAATAGGTTGTCTACATGTGTTCTAGGTAAATGTCCGAGATTATCGCCGCTGGGCATTGTTATCTGAATACGAACGGGTGCAATCCGTGATATCCCGACTTTATGTCAATTTCTTACGGTATGAGAACGGAGCATATTTCGAAACAGACAATCAGGTGTTCATCTAATTGGGGGGGGGATATGTTGTTATCTGTACGTCAGTATTGTCGTTTTGGGCTTGACCTAGGACATAGGGTATTGCCATGATGCCACTGATGGTGATCGTTGAACGTGTGTGAGTACTTCTCCCGATTTCGTCGGGGAGAGGTATGCGTTAGAATCGGAATGGTGGGGGTATGGTTGGGAGAGGAGCTGGCCGTTGATGAAAGCCTGAATTACCGTTATAGTGATGGCACCCTCGGGATCGTCGCTGATCTGTGGCTCACTGGATCATTATTAGTGGAGCTGTTGAGATGGATTGCGGTTACTGCTGCTATTATTACTGGGCTATTTTCCATGCGCGATAAGATAAACGCGGCTAAACTTGTTCATGTGGTGCCGAAACAGCGGCACAGGCACTATTACATAATCAGCAGGCGCCCGGGATTGTTATGCCGACAGACGAAGATTACATTACCAGCATCGGGTGAGGAGAAAATTGACTTGTCGACTTACACAGCTCTTGAGAGCGCTCGAGAGAAGGACGGTGGCGAGGAGATCGAATAACGTCTGTTAGCGGCTTAGTAGTGGCAGTGGAAAACACGCAGTAAATGATGGTTACTCGGTGTGGGTAGTAGTGGAATGTCGGCGATGCGTGAAGCATGGAGAGTATTGTATAACGATTATCCGGCCACATTGCAGAAAAACGGGAGCCAGAAAAGGAAAGACATGGGGATACGAGGCTCTGGTGTGGGGGAATTCATATAATTTACAATACTTATCGGGGAGGCTCGGACACTTGCTGGGAACAGCAAGCAATACGGAGGGTTGCCAAGCATTGGCCTGCAACGTATGGAAGTCGGGTGAGCCTCAAGGGACGTTGAGGAACGACGCATGGCTGGTTCGGTCCGAGAACAGAATCGTTCGGCATAGGATGGCACGGCTCTGACCTTGGCCGATTTGTTGAGCAATTACCAACATCTCTTACTACTACTCTCCTCACTTTCGCTCTCTCATCCTTGCGTCTCTTTCTCCTCTCCCACCATCAAAACCACGCCCGTCTTTCTCTCTTCTTCTTCTTCCGCCCTTGAGATGTTGTCCGCATCCCCCATGCAGGCCCTCCACCTCCAGATCCCTCCCTCGCCTGCCCAACACGACGATACCCTGCTCTTCCCCTCTACAGATCCCTCCCCCCGTCCTTCTCCTGCCCTCCGCGTCGTCACACCCTCATCTAATCTTCTTGACGTTTCCCCTCGTCGTGACCCAGACTCGGCCACGGCCACACCAAATGATATCCAGGTTTGTCTTCTATCTTTCCGCGTCAATGCATATGTGGCCAACTTAATCTCTGTGGTCTCCCCCATTCAGCGTTCTCGCATTTCCCGTTTACTCTCCGACTCTTCCTTGCGTTCAAAATCGTCTACGCCTTCCGCTTCTTCGGCGCGCCCATCGGATCCTCATCTTATGATCCCTCCTGCTTCCTCGGCTGCTCCTACTCCCTCTAGTTCTTCCACTCCTACATCGACTTCCTCCCCTCCCCATTCTCCCTCCCTCCATTACCCATTCAGTCCTTCAGAAGCCACTCCTACTGCGAAATCATTCAAGCACAGCACTGGTCCTTTACACGATCTCAAACGTTTTCTCAACCATCACATGTCGAACCCTCATCTTCATCAGTCACAACAACATCAACAGCCTCATATAACACCTCCAACTTCACAAGTTCATTCTCCTGCACTCCCATCGTCTTCTCGAACCATTCCATTACTCGATCCTCATCACCAAATTCACGAGCAGCTACGTGGCCCCGACTTTGATGACTCTACTGTACTCCAAGTCGCTTCACAGTTGAAGCAGTCGCCCTCTCCCAATTCTCTCTCCTCTCCGCATCTCGATGGACACGCCAGCACGACCTTGACTCCGGAATCTGTAACGAAGAAGGATGGTCGGATCTCCAGTTTCTTACGCAGGGATAAGGGCAAAGATAAAAAGGACGCCAAGCACGAACTCAAAGATCGCCCTCCCTCTCCGGCTTCCACATCTAGCAAGGTTTCTTCCCATTCGCCAACAGAGCTCTATCACGATTCAAGTCCCCCAAAAGATCGCAAATCTCACCACGACCATAATCTCCATCACCACAACAAGTCCGGCAACTCTACGCAGTCACATCCGATAGCTTCCCTATCCGAAGCAACCCATGCTCAGCTTGCCAAGAAGTACGGCAAATGGGGTAAGGTTTTGGGTTCTGGTGCCGGTGGCACTGTTAGGTTGATCAAAGGCGCCAATAAGAATGGCGGCACTACTTTTGCGGTTAAAGAATTCCGACCAAAAAGACCCGGAGAAAGCGAGAAGGAGTACCAGAAAAAGGTCACTGCAGAATTTTGCGTCGGGTCGACACTTAAGCACCCTAACATCATCGAGACCGTCGATATTGTAAGTGACCATGGGCATTATTATGAGGTCAGCTACATTTTTTCTTGTCATGGGGTGCGGTGGCCAAGTATTGAGTGCCCCGTTCCAGGTCATGGAATACGCTCCATACGACCTTTTCAGTGTTGTTATGTCAGGCAAGATGTGTCG
Organism: Sarcodon sp. MG97; assembly: GCA_003313065.1. Lineage (NCBI taxonomy): Eukaryota > Fungi > Basidiomycota > Agaricomycetes > Thelephorales > Thelephoraceae > Sarcodon > Sarcodon sp. MG97. The sequence goes on from QGOD01000358.1 coordinate 81,548, forward strand.
CCCAGAGATATACTGTGTATTCCGTCAAATATGTGACGGAGTCGAGTATCTCCATTCCTTAGGTCTCGCACATCGAGATCTCAAACTCGACAATTGCGTTATGACAACAAACAACGTCGTCAAGCTTATCGACTTTGGTACTGCAACCGTGTTCCACTATCCAGGGAAGAAGCATACGATGGCTAGTGGAATCGTCGGTTCGGATCCATACCTCGCACCCGAGGTGCTGACTGAAGAGAACTACGATCCCAGAAAAACCGATGTTTGGAGTGTCGGAATCATCTTTATGTGCATGATCTTGAGAAGGTTCCCTTGGACTATCCCAGACCCCAAGACAGATCCCAGTTTCAGAGCGTTTGTCAATGCGCACCCGGATTTATCAGAAAAGCCAAAGAGAAAGGCTGGTGCTACTACTCCTCCTCATAAACTCAAGACTCCTCCGCCTCCAGCTGGAATGTTGGAGGTTCCTGAACTGATGGACCATTCTAGGTTAGTGTCCAAGGCCAGCTCAAGGAGTACGACTGGGACCAGAGGTAGTAGCAACGACTCCTCTCCCGATGGCCGTCTCGGCTCCGTTGGGTTTGGGAAACGCTCAGCCCCAAACTCACCGGAACGCGGTAACAGCATGAGATCGACGACCACCAGTGCTACAGACTCTAGTGCGTTCTCATCGTCGTCTAATGAAGATGACGAACGTGCATCTGTTACCTCTGGTATTACTACTGTCACCAGCGACGAGGCTGCGTCACCCATTCTGTCAGATGATAGGGAAAGGAACGGTTACATTAGACCAGGATTTCATGGCTCGTCAACAATGAAACTTCCGTCCTATTTACCGGGATCTAAAGAGGGTTCCGATTCTACCATCACTGTGCGGAAGAATGGGAAGAATGTTACCAACTTTCCGACATTACAACTACGACAGATAGAGAGCCCGCAGGAAATGGATCCCTCTGTAATGAGACTCGGAAGGCCTGGAACTTCCACCGAATCTTTGCCTACAACATCTGCCAACTTGCTTATCACGTCTCCACTCCACCACCGTCATATCAATCGTGTCCCCGCCCCTTCATCATCTCTGAGTGTGCTAGACTCCACAGTCGCTGACACAGAGGAATCGATGCCTACACCTACAATGAAAATGGATAAGTTGCCAATTTCACCCATCACTCCTAGGAATAGAGCGTCGACTTTCCATGGTCCCATATCCTCTCCTACAAATCCGGACACCACAGACGCCACCGGGGATAAGGAAGATAGCGAGATTTCAATTAGGAACCGCACGACGTCCATGGCCGCCCCAGTACATGACAAGGTCGGTGACTCTACTCGTCATGGGAGTCGAACGCGAACGGATAGTGCTGCCTCTGTAGCTACGTTCCATCAAGGAGGAGCTGACTCGATCTTCCGGCTGCTGCCTCGAGAAACCCGATCTGCTCTTCGTCGCATGATGCATATAGAGCCTAGTGCACGGTGTACCTTGACGGATTTACTGAAAGGCAGAGGGAAACATTCGGATTTGTTGTGTGGTTGTCACAGTCACGATGCGAATGGAGTGAGTGGGATCGACACGCCGCCTACATTGGGATGCGAAGACCATTGGGGAATGGATCCTGAAGATGAAGACGACGGGGATGAGTGGTTAAAGAACATCAATCCTTGTTCACAGCCAGGCGTTGACGCCAAACATTCACATATCAAGATGCCACCAGACGAGAAACAGCACAAAAGGAAGTTTTTTTAGCACGGACTCGCGCATTCATCCTTATTCCTCAATGTTTGCATTGGTCTGTTTTGTGTCGATGTTTCTTTGCGGGATGGGGTGGATGCTTGGGCGCCGGAGTGAATGAAAATGTTGTATCGCGTATATATATTATTACCACCGCCCTGTCTTTCCTCAGTGCGTCATTCTTTTTCATGCTTCAGAAACACGCATATATAGATTTACTGATATCTTATATCTCCTCCCTTACTTGCCTCTTTTTCGTTTTGTTTTTATTTTATTGGTGATGGACACAGACGGCCACTTTCTTTTTTGTTGCTTCGACCATATCCTTAATCCACACAGAGTTTGATTGTTCCGTTAGTGTTCCGTGTCTTTCTCGTGTTAATCATTTGCTTCGATCTCCATATCGTTGCCGTGCTCCACAGCTTATGTCTCGGCTTTATATTTCAAGTCTTTTTCAAAGATTTAAATAATGGCGTTCTTGTTAATTTATGGTTAACTCAACCGTTGTCGGGTGAGATATATCACCGCGCAATTAGTACAATAATTGTATAAACGAGCGAGTAACTTGTTTAATATTATAACTCGTCAGTGGGACGTCCAGATTCCTTATCTTTTTCCGTATCGGCATGCTCAGCATCTTCTGCATCCGCATTACCCGATTCGCCATTCCAGAGAGCGTTTACGCCGTCCTCAGTCAAGTCATACTGTTTGCCCTTGGTCAAGCCATCGATACCTTCGACCGCTTCCAGCTCGACTTCATATGTCATCAACACTGTCCCGTCTTCGCCGACGTCCTCCAACAGGAGGCCCCCGTCCGTAAACGAGAACACGTTCCCGACGCCAATCTCTCTTAGTTGGCTCAGGATGCCTGAGAGGAGCTTTTTGTCAAGGGGAGACGGGGGATGGGCCGGGAGTGAGGGCTGCGATTCTTGCTTTGGAGACGGAGCGGCTTCGTTGGCCTTTTGGATGTGGAGAGGAAGGGACGCCTCTATGAGTGTTTTATCGTCGGTATGGTCGAGCGAGGAGATGATTTCACGGCATCTGATCGTGGACTCTTCTCGGGCTTCCATGCGGGAACGGAAGACCGGGTCGCCGCACAGCCTAGGCGTCTGAATGACAAGAACGTAGTGACAGGTAGTTGTCTCCTTGATAAATAGGATTGTGTCTGTCATCGTCATGGAACAGTGGAACTATTTATTTGTTTTGAATGGGGTGGGTATGGTTAGCGAGTCTTTCATGCTTCAGTTGCGGTGACAAATAAGTACACACACACACCTGAATTTCAATTTCACGCTGTCTGCCTGTTTTGTCGCATACAGTGCCATCTCCCCAGCGTTGCACAAGGTAGCGAGTACCTGCGGTGCGGGCTAGTTCCAAATTTACTGCAAGAACATTTTGTTCAGCTACGGTGAGATCTGCACCTGCATCTGGATCTGGACCAGGGGGAGCTTGACCTAGAGTATATGCCTCCCACTGATAATGCGAGGCATATGTGATCAGTGCTTTCCAACGTTCACGCATGTAATAGGATGCAGTAGATACTGACTTCAGGGTCTTCCTCTGGCTTGTAACCTGACGGTCGTCAGTGTGCTGTACATTGTCCAGTCGATCAAGAAGTACCTGCGGGCTGAGGATATACATGTGGTTGTTCCCTGAATTGTCGAACATGGGAATTGTGACAATAAGAATATGTAAACCATCCTTGTCGGTGCTATTATAGACATGCTGAGCACCACGACCTTTTGATACAGCTTGTAGACGTACATATAGGCATTTCCCAGACAAAGGCTGCAATAGTGACCAGCTCTGCAGAAGGGTGACTTCTGGAGAAGAAGGCTCTCCTGATGGGAATGACGTATCGTGGGTCTCAGACTCTGGTGGGATAAAGCAGAGATAAGAATGCTCTGGGCCCATCTTCATATATTCCAGCCTGTATGTAGGCTGCTTGTCGTGAGGCTTTGATATCCGTGAAACCAAGAGAGTTGTGAGATCGAGAAGGTTTTACGAGTGAGAACATGAGTGCACCTCAGTAGTAGGGTCCCCACCATCTATTTGTTTGAAGGCAGACTGGGTAGCATGCTCTGAATGCCATGGTTCGTCAAGGAATTCCAGTTCCCCGCCTTGCAGCCCGTCACGTAACCACTGACGTGCAGTATCGTTCAGAACGGGGAGTCCGTTGAGGAAAGCGACGTGGTATTTAGGGAAAGCATAAGGGTCTTCAGGGATCAGGGAATGGTGTAAACGAGCCGTAACCTGAAGAGATAAAGCTAGACAAATGACGAGGAAACGCATCTGTTCGGGTAGGGTTTCCAAAGTCAGGAACAAAGCAATTTCGCGCATAGAATAACGGCGCCGGAATTAGCCGAGAATTTTCAAACTCCGTGGCCTTATCATTGCAGATGCACTTTGCACGTAAAAAAAAAGAGAAAAAACCAAGGAGAACCTGGAAGGTCCAGAGCAACAGTAGAAAAGGGAGAAATAGTGCGGAGAAGAGGATGAAATAGAGAAAAGAACATGGATGAGAGCAGGTGAGTTGCCGGTTTATTACCCGGTAGTATGGGCAATTACCGCCGATAAGTATGTAGTAACAAATATAAAAATCACGCGATGGGACTGATGCTCTAGCAACGTGAGATGGGGGCGCTGGTGACGACGACAACGACGACGGGGGTGGGAGAGAGGGGCGATGGGTGGAGAGCTGGCAGGAGAGGGGGGAGGAGGAGGACGATAACGGTGGGATGGAATGGGGGACTGTCGAGATTGGGTGATGTTACGTATTCGCGATTCGCCAGGTGCTACGAGGAAGATACAGGACCTTTTAGGAAGATTGGTTGATATTCCACGCGAGGGGAACTCTATTATAAACGGTTTTCTTGTACAAAAAAGAGGCCCACATCCTTTTTTTCTTCTCTACCTCCTCTTTTTTGCTGCCCATCCGTTCCTCCCCATCCCCATGTCCGCTTCTCCACGCCCGCAGGACGATCCTGCTGACCACGTTCCAAGGCCGACTGATGACTCGGAAGAGCATGGTGCGGGGACTGAAGCAGGTGAGCTAACACGCCTCAAGTGCATGCCACGTCTCGCACTCGCTTCTCTCCACCTGGATCTCTAATTGTTTCTCTATCGATCGCGGTCCGGTTTCGTCCCTTTTTCTTCTTCAGGTCCCACAGATCCAGAATCATCTGAGACTCCCGCGAAGCGCGGGCGTGGTCGTCCCAAGGGATCCAAGAACAAGAAACCAAGTGCAGCAGCACTTGCCGCTGCTTTAGTAGGTTCGACTGAAGATACCCCTAAGAGGAAGCGCGGCAGACCTCCCAAGGCAAGCGTGACACCATTTCATCATGACGGCTTCTCATTCGACCTGTGCAGAAAAAGCCCGAGGAGGATGGTTCCGAACCACCTCCCAAACGCAAGCGCGGCCGTCCTCCTAAGAACGCTAAGTCCGATGGTGATGAAGATGGTGAAGACGGGAACGCGGATGCCGGTGAATCAAGCTCCGCTCCTAAGAGGAAACGGGGCAGACCGCGTAAAGAAGTGCAGGACTGAATCGATCTCCCACTCTCCCCTCTCACAAACCGCTACGACCTTGTGCAGGACATTGTACATATCTGTTGTTCCATATCTTCCTCATATTGGGTTATCGTTTTCTTCTACTTTCTCCCTTCTATCTTCCTATTTTTTGTCATTTTGCTTCCGGGAAATTACGACGACCGCACGAGTTCTTCCTTCCCCGACATACCTATTCCCTACCCACAGCAACCTAGTCTGTTACCCGCCTATCTCCCCACATCCGCTTCCAGTACTACATACTACATTTATTCACGGATGGTCATCAATTTAGGAACCTGCCTGTGCTTTATTTTCTTTTGCTATTACGCCTGCTTTGCTTGTACACGGAGAATAAGATGTTTCCATAGGCTACTATATTGGATTACTCCTTTGTTTTGCATAATAGTTGCCCCGCGCTCGCTTTTTCTGCGGGAGGCGCAGAATCATCATCATCAGCCCGCTAATCTATGAACTGTGATCGATTGTGCGTGACGCTTCCAGTCACACTGGTTTCTTGTCCAAACTTCTTTGTGGAAAATGCAATAATAATATTACTTCCATTCAAGGCACCTTACCTCGCAGTCGCAGGGGGAGCCCTGTTACTTATCATCAAATTAATTACAATTATTTATGGTCTCACCCTCTCCATATAATCAGAATTTCACTTAGAACTACCCATACATATATTCTCCATTCCGCAATATCAACCGCGCCGCCATCTCTGCCACACAATACCAGCACTGATCGCCAAAGAGACAAGCCCACCTGCCCCGACAAGCAGTCCCATCACCGACACTGCCCGCGCCTGTTGTTCTGCCTTTCTCTTTGCAGTTGCATATCCGATATCTGGCCTGAACGTCACCATCGTGTATAACGGCAGCCATCCTGCAGGATTCTTGGAAGGAAATTTGTCTCGTGATAATGATGGCCCCAGTGATGCGACGCTTGCCGGCTTGCCGGCGCTCAATCCGTAAAGTACGTTGTCTATAAACTTCCTGAACAAGAAAGACCGTGTAGTTACGTCGTGTCTCATCTCAGTGCTTATCAGCCATGAAATCAGCCACTAATTTTTTCGGAGGCCCGAAAAGGGACAGACGGAAGTAAACAAAGGCGACTTACTATTGGTTCATAGCTAGATCGCAGATAGCAACGAGATCCTCGTGTCTGGTTCGGGTGTATTTGCTGAGAGCGCTGGCCAATCTTTGGTCCAGAAATTTGTCCGATTCGAGAGGCCATCTCGGGTCAACATATTGTTCACGGAGGAGGGCATCAAGAATTCGAACGTCTTCAAGGCCACAATTTAGCCCCTGTCCATAGAATGGCACTTGACAATGTGCGGCGTCCCCTAATATTATTACCCGGTCCTTGTAGTGGTATGGTGTTGCCTTGGAAATTGATTATTTAACGAAACAATTATTTGCCCCATCAGAGAAATATATCAGACCTTGACAGTGATTAGAGGGTTCCGAGGATTGTTGTCCCACATAGCTGATAGTGCTGGCTCTCCGATTAATGGAACTGCGTCAGGGAATTCTTCCTTCATCCATCGAACAAAAGCATCGCGCCCAGTGATCTTCTCAAAGTCTGCAGTAGGAGCGAACAAAGTACATGTAAACGACTTGTCCTTATTGTAGCCGGGTGTAAGTCGGCTACGAATGTCATATATGGAGGATCGTAACTGACCTGATTTGGAAGACCCATCAGCATAAATGAATGCCGTGGCCATATGTGGAGGTGATGAGGATCAAGAGCATAACAGGGTCTACCTTCTTTATCATTAATTGCCGGCATTCTAAGCTCCATATATTCGTGAGGAATATATATTTGCTGATAATCCATTCTATACGGCAGATGGTTTATCAGGGTCGGACGGCATGATGCGGCCACGAGCAGAAGCTCAACGTAAAAAACAAACCTGGTGACCCTCATCATTTGTCGACGAATAACTGAATAGCTTCCATCTGTACCAATGCAGAAATCGAACCTGACATTCAAGTCTTTACCCGCGTTGTTATCTCGCACAGTCATTGTCCGTTCATCAAAGTCTACAGATTGTACCTTGTGTTGGAAGTAAATGCGGATATTTGGGAACAGAAGGGCTTCGTCCACGAGCTGTGCATTGAGAAGTGCCCGGTCTACCGAGTTGATTGCCTGTCAAAATATATATCTTTATTAAAACGAGATAACACAGAAGCACACTCAATTGACAACTCACCTCGCCGTGTAGATCATACGGCTGACTGTCGAGCACACCATCAATGTAATGAATCATGCGCCCATATACTGGGATGACTGTCTTCAGGAAACGGTCTGTCACGGATGTATCAATTGCCCGAAGAGCAGTAATTCCACGGTGAGAAATGGCTAGATTAATCGACCGCTGTCTCTCTGAAGTGTCTTGTAACCTTATATCTGGTCAATTAATCAGCTTGACGCATTACGATGAAGAGAGTGTACTCAACACGCACCACGGCGACTTTCATATACGTCAACTCTCCATCCCTGCTTAGACAAGGATATGGCGGTAAGACATCCCACAGGCCCGGCACCAACTATCACAGCCTTGCGCACAGGCGATTGATGACTCCCATTAGCAAACAGACCATCCACAGTCTTCCTGGCCAAAGCGGCGGAGGACTCGGGAGAGGAGCTCATTGATGAAGGCTATGGTTTAGCGCGACTAGAAGTCGCAATCATTGACATTCTGCTTGAGAAAATTAATCAGCATCGGTCTATTGGATGACTAATCCGAAATTTTGTGCTAGGCTACATACCTCGTATATGATTTCTCGCATATGATTTCCATCTTTATATCCATGCTCGTTACAGTTGACGTTTATTTGGGACGGTCAGCAGCAGTAGTGCGTGACAGTGCTGGTCGGTCATGACCAGAAACGGGTCGGTATGACCGTCAAAACATTTGATTGTAGCAGGAAGCTGCATGACTCGGGAACCGGTGACCTTGGCCCGAAGTAACTGCCATGTTCTGGTCAAGTCAAGTGATTGTCCCAGATCATAACCAATAAATGACTTTCCTTGACTGACAATGATCAGCACGACGTTGCTGGACTGGTGCTTGCGGCGTAGCGGTGGTAGAAGAAAGGCCTCATCACATATCCTGTCAAACTGGATACCGCTTTACGTACAAGGACAATACTTCTCCATTCTACTTACTCTGGCTACAGCGGACTCCGGGGCTTGTAGTAGTAGCTATACTTCCAGAGCTTCGAGCGTTTTTTCCAAGTATTCAACAGCCCTCTCACATTCCCTGAAGGTATTATAAAGTGGCGTAGGAGCCAACCTGATGACATCTGGTTTCCTTTCATCACCAATAACACCCCACGATTTCAGCCCCGCATCGACCTTCTCCATTACTCCTGATCCAATTGGCAAGAAGAGGAGCGATAACTGAGCACCTCTCGACTCCGGATTGGATGGCGTGATGATCGTGAATCCTTTTACCCGAGTAGAAGAGGATTGTTCAGGAGGGGTGTAGAACTTTGATTTCTTGAGCAAAGATTCCAAGGCTCCTGTAAGCTTTATAGATCGTTGACGAAGTGGAGTCATCATTCCAGCAGCCTCGAAGACTTGAAGGGAACCTATGAGTGAGGCGATGGCTAAAGCAGATGGGTTCGATTGTTGAAACCCTTGCGCGCCCGATATAGGACTGAAGTTCGGACCCATCTGGAATCTGGTAGTCAACTCATGGCCCCACCATCCAGCAAATCTGAAATCCACTATCAGTCCGCGAAGAGGGCAAGAAAATAAAAGTGTACCTTGGAGTCTCCTCGTTTGTCCATTTGTCGTGCACGAACAGACCCGCGATACCTCCCGGTCCAGAATTCATGTACTTGTAGGTACACCAAACGGCAAAGTCGACGTCCCAATCATGAAGAGAAAGTGGGACATTTCCAGCGGCATGTGCTAGATCCCAGCCACACATACATCCCTGTGAAAAGGGAGATAATCAATCATTCGACAACAAAAAAGAATTGACGCACCTGTTCCTTGGCTGCTCTTGTGATGTTTTGGATCGGAAACAACTGCCCGGTGTAATATTGTATTCCGCTGAATAATACCAACGCAATCTTGCTCCCTTCTTTGGATATCACGGTCAAAATATCCTCTTCTCTCAAATAGAACTCTCCTTCCCGAGGAGATAACTCTATGATAGCTTCTTTCGGGTCTAAGCCGTGGAAATTAGCTTGAGAGGCAAATGCGTACTAAGACAGTCATCAGCACACGAGGAACCACAGAGACCAACGGAAGAACATACTTGATCCGAAGGGAAGGCCTTGGCTTCGCACAGTATCTGATATCGATCGGATGTGGGTTTATAAAACTGATGCATCATCAAGTGTAGATTGGTTGTTAGGGTCCCCATGCAACAAACTTCCTTCTCTTTCGCACCTGGGCATGGCAATTAAGAATTGAAGAATCGACAATAACACGGTACACGAACCTACTATCTCCGCGAATAATGGATGGACGTGATCTGTGATACTTGTCCATGCCCTGCCTAATGGATGGTTAAAGTGCCCTTCCACCGCTCTAAACAAGAAGAGAGGACGTTGTCCACGAGGTTGGGAGTTTACTCAGGGTGCTGATGGCGAACCTTGTTCCCCAAACTTCGAATTCTTCCTGAACGAGCTTTTGAGATCGCTTGGGTAACGCTCCTAGGGAATTTCCACACAGGTATATGCATGGCGAGTCTTGTAGATGTCGTAAGAGTCGATGCACGGAAGTCAAAGGGGAATATTTACCTTGGTCCTCGATGTGAACGGCCCCTACAGCTCTATTGGTAGGCAAGAAGAATTCATTGCGAAAACTCTCATCGATGGTCGACATCGTGAATGTGGTTCAGATGAAAATCTGAGCCAAAACTTGAGGTCCTTTGCATCCCCAACTCATGTCGTATTAGGAAATGGACGGATCTTAATGTTGTATTCCCAACTTGTCAACGACATCCTAATGAGATATTACCCTATCCTATGATAAACGAGGTGGTCATCTCAACATACTCATCTACAAAAATTTCATTATGTCCCTGTACCAACACCTCCATATTCTTCTTCACAAGCTCATCAGCAGGCAACTGAGCATTGTGGTAGAGATCAACTAGGCGCTCATACATCCCCTGACTCTGGGGCATGTCAACCAATGTGTCCCCCCTCGAATGAATTATGAACCATCGGATATGTTGGGCGCTCCCACGTAATACATGTCGCACAGGCGAGAAGTCATCATATGAGGCGTGATGGCCGAACGCATTCAGGATAAACCAGTCGAGGTAGTCAGGGAAGGACGCCACTAAACGGTCGATGTCATAGATCCCCTCTGAACATATAATACCTTTTGTCGACTCTACGACAAGTGCAGGGGGCGTTAACGAAGGAGTGATGGCTGTCGTATCCAGGAATATGGAGGCTAGCATGTGTGCACTGCAGCTATGCCCAATCAGATAAAGCTTTGGTAATCCGTCTCTTGGTAATGGAAAATCGACTGGCCCTCGCCAAGCAAGTAGGTAGTTTAGGAAAAGAAGGATATCTTCCGCATGTGATGGATGCTGGAGGGTATTTCCGGGGGTAGGTTTGAGAGGTGTGAGCCTGTAGTTCGGAACGAGAACTGTGCCTCTAGTGGAAGTTGCAATTCGACGGGCAAGAGTGTTGAAGTCCGATTTATCTTCTCTTCAAACGAATGAGGCTCCTCAAGAATAGGGAGCACGATGTTACATACTTTCTCCAAGCTCCTCCATGAACGAAACATATCAGCAAGTTGTGTCTATGACTTGGACCGGTATATGCGTCGAACCGATGTAGACCGTCGGTTCCGTATGCGATGTCAACGTATTCCTTGATTTCTTTCATCGATATATGCCTCGAGAGTGAGGAAGATACCGATTATAGAGAGTTCAAGGATGGGGATGCGGGCATAATCAACCCCATGCCAACTTGTCAAGAACTAATTCACTTATACTTACCAAAAAGAGATTGGAGTCGACTTAACACGAACGATCACTATAATGGCGTCACGAGCAGAGCCTCTATCCATTGAAACTCTCCTACAGAAGCAGAAGGAAGAAAAGGAGGCAGCTGCGAAGGTTAGTACAGCATTTCCTCCACACAGAAACAACAGATTGTATCTTTCCCAGCCAAAATTCATGTCCAAAGAGGAGCGAGCAAAACTAGCAATTGCTAAGCGGGCTCAAGAAATCAAAACAGAAAAAGAAAAGACAGAAAGGGGGAAACGGGATCGCGAAAATCTCGAGCGAGAAGCTGAAGAAATTCGTGCTCGTGAAAGAGATCGCGGCAGAGACTCCAGGTACGGCTCTGGTGGTGGAAGACGTCAGTACCTTGTTGATTCATTTTAGAAGCAGTCCCGTGATACATTTACTATCCTATGTTTTTCAGATGACGACCGATATGGTGGCCGTAGTGGTAGGGACAGAAGACAACCGCCTGCTCAAGCACCTCCCCCTCCAGGCGGTGGATACCAAAATGGCATTCCAACTGCACCAAGAGCTCAACGCGAGCGCTCCTCTGCTGCTCCAGGCCCAAGCTCGTCGACTAACTCTCCCGCACCTCCGTCTACACAATCCTCAATGCTGCCCCCGTCTTCTGCAAGCGGCACAAGTTCAATGATTTCGTCATCAAACTCTGCACCCTATGTGCCTCCTATGACAGATGTAGATCTATCTGCTATACGATCGAGATACTTGGGGGTAGATAAAAAGAAGCGCAAAATCCGCAAGATGAACGACCGCAAATTCGTTTTCGATTGGGATGTGCAAGATGATACTGCAGCTGACATGCCTGCCCCTCCTGTTGTTCAAGGCCAAGGGGTAGCCCAGGTAATGTTCGGACGAGGTCATATTGCCGGAATGGATGATTATCATGGTTCTGGTGTGAGAAGAACTTCCAGTGTAGATGCCAACCTTGCAGATCCTATCGAACGACGAAAGGCTCAGAAGTCCGGTACAGATGAAAGGCATTGGTCAGAAAAGCCCTTGACGGAAATGAAGGAGCGTGATTGGCGTATATTCAGGGAAGATTTCAGCATTGCTGCTCGAGGTGTGCTTTCTTGTTCTGTTGTAATTCAGATTGTCGTTCATGCATCGACTTCTTAGGCGGGTCCATCCCCCATCCGCTTCGATCTTGGACGGAGTCAGCCATCCCTCCTCCGATTCTTGAGATTATAGAAAAGATTGGATACAAAGAACCTTCGCCCATCCAGCGACAGGCTATTCCAATTGGTTTGCAGAACCGAGACATCATCGGTATCGCAGAGACAGGTGAGTCTCTTCGTTTGTTCTTAGTTATGGGTTTCATCAGCGCTTGTCAGGTTCTGGTAAGACTGCAGCATTTGTGATTCCTATGTTGTCTTTCATATCCGGCCTGCCTCCTTTTACGGACGAAATTCGACATTTGGGTCCTTATGCTCTTATTCTTGCTCCCACGCGTGAATTGGCGCAGCAGATCGAATCGGAAACCCGAAAATTTGCTGGCCCCTTGGGGTTCACATGTGTTTCCATCGTCGGAGGAGTATGTCATTCCCTTTTTCCTCGAGGCTAGACTAATTTCTTTTCCGCAGCGTTCTGTCGAAGAGCAGCAGTTTAATTTGCGTTCAGGAGCCGAAATTATCATCGCCACTCCAGGCAGACTCAAAGACGTAATTGAACGACACGTTATCGTATTGTCTCAGTGCCGTTACATTGTAATGGACGAAGCTGACAGAATGGTCAATCTTGGTTTCGAGGTGGACTTGACGTTCATTTTGGACAAGTTGCCTAGCAATACTATGGAAGGTGAAGATGAAGGTGAACAAATGGATGTAGATGGTGAGACTATGATTAAAAGAGGAAGGACGAGAGTAACTACGCTGTTTTCGGCAACCATGCCACCTCCAGTCGAGCGGCTGGCAAAGAAGTATCTGAAACGACCTGCCATTATTACAATCGGTGAGGCGGGAAGGGCTGTGGATACTGTTGAACAGAGAGTCGAGTTTGTCTCAGGAGACGAGAAGAAAAAGTATGTGACCCGGTCCTCCCTCCGTTCCTTAGAAACTGATCATCGATAGGCAAAAATTATTGGAGATTCTCAACAGCGGTGTCTATGCGTCACCTATAATTGTGTTCGTCAACCAAAAGAAGACTGCGGACATGGTTGCGAAAGACCTTTCTCGTGCTGGGGTTAGCGACTTATTAACACTCGGATTATTTTCCATTGCTAACTTTTCATATTTACAGTGGAATGCGGCGACACTACATTCAGGCAAGAATCAAGAGCAGCGGGAAGCTGCGCTGCAATCCCTGCGAACCGGAGACTCGGATGTATTAGTCGCTACCGATTTGGCAGGAAGAGGTATCGATGTACAAGACGTCACTTTGGTCATCAACTTCCAGATGGCCAACACAATCGAAGCGTATGTGCATAGGATTGGAAGAACTGGGCGTGCAGGGAAACAGGGTATCGCGATTACATTCTTGACAAACGACGACGACGAGGTGATGTACGATCTCAAGCAAGGTCAGTTCTTTGTCTCAGGGTTTTCACATTTGAGTCCTGACAAGCTCCACTAGAAATTTCCAAGAGTCCAGTGTCGAAGGTGCCTCCGGAACTCGCAAGACATGAAGCTGCTCAACACCGCGTTACTAGAGACATGAAGAGGAAACGTGAAGCTGAGGATCAGGGATAATTTTGGTTATCTGTGGATCTGTAAGATGGAAATACAATACCATGCTACTTAATATACGTGGTACGGGCATAAAGAGATGTCTTCTGAAAATTCAGTAACACAGACGAGAACTCCGGTACGCGAGGCAGAAACAGGAACTGAAGATGGCTCGAGAGGGCGCCTATGATACTAGCGAGTCGCCTTGTAGCTCCTCAAACTTTTTCCGTGCAAGACGAATATTCATTTTCAAAGCAGCAGTCTCTGCAAATTGCGTCAGCACATACATTTACTTGCTAGACTAAATAGCCCCTTTCCTACCTATTTTCGGATCATGAACGATAATCAACACGTAAGTGTTCTTCGTCAATTCATCCAAAACAGCTGTGAACTCTGAGAGTTCCATTTCAAGCGAATGAAATTCTTCTCGGATACGGGCGCAAGAATCCTTGAACGCTTTGATGAGTTCAGAGGTTCGCTCGTAGCGGGTTGCATCAAGACAATGTGAGTCAATTTCCTCCTGCTCTTCGTCTGCGGTCGACAACGAGGTGGCTATAACTAGGAATGTTGTGCGTTCGAATAATATGACTTCTGTAGCACTGCAAGCTTTAGCTAGGGTGGATAGGTGACTTGAGAGAACAGATGCATTTGGGATGAGAGTATGTACAATGCGAGACCATGCCTATCTCGTAGTTACCTAGTCAGTTAGCTTACGGTGAATGTTTGGAGAGGCACACCTTGTATAGACTTTCGTTGTATATACTTGTGCCAAATACCGTGATTTCAGTGCCAAAGCTGTGTTGGTACAGAGCCGCTTTGCGCTTTTCGAGGACTTCAGCCTGCTCGCTTCTGACCAGATCCATCTTGTGAATCAATAAAAAGACTTTGGCGTCTGGACTGTATTTTTTCAATCCGTCCAGACAGTCGCGGTAGTATTCAAGGTCTTTAGAAATTTCGCGAGTTTCGACATCGAAGACGTATATCAGCACGGCAACATGCTGGAATATTGTTGAGCGTTGAGTAGATAGATACGAATCCATGAAGGAGTCTTGACCGCCGCAGTCCCATAGGTTCAAGATGAGGTCTCCGAGGAACCGTACGTGGTTCTGTTCCACATCAATTGTGGCTCCTAGACGAGCAGTAAGAGAAGCGGGGTTGCTGGAACTATTTTCATTTTAGGCATTCAGAAGCTGAGTCTTTCCGGCAAGAACTGGAAAAGAGAGGTGGAAAAACGGACAAGATAAGAGACCGCATAGAAGTCTTGCCACTCCCTGACGCCCCCATAAGCAAAACCTGAAGCAATCCCAAAGTCCGACATCAGCTTCACATCCCGAGTCTCAAAGACATAAGCGTCCGCGCCTTTTTCTTCATGTCGGCGAATAAGAAGGAGGTTTGTTATCGAGTAGAGCGTGTGTGGCGCTTGCCATCTTTGGTGGTCCGCAATCAACTCCTTGTGTTTTAAACCAATTAGCTGCCGTTATTGGTTGCGGCGCGTTGACGCCTACCACTTGTCAAGACAAACGGCCACAGCTACTGGAAGGTGTATAAAAATCCCAAAGGCTTGGGATCCTTACTTTTCAACTCTCACACATAACGACCAGCCATGCTCGAGCGGATCCAGTCGCCTCGTCCCAATACCCCAGAAGTTGGTGCACAACAAGGCCATCGTAACACGAAATTCGGTGTGCAACTACTGGATGCAGATGGATCAATTTCAGTCGAGGTGTGTCCGTCAATGCAGTATGCTTTTTCTTGTGCACACTTCTCCTGCCTACAGTTGTGTTGCTATTCTAACCGAATCGTATGTGATCTCAACAGCTCGAACACTGCCTTAAACATATATTTGCTAAATATTGTACGCCACCTCCACCGGCATCAATAAACGACAAGGGTGGAATATTTTTGACTCCGCCAGAGGGATCGTATCTAACTCCCCAAGGATTGGACGCTTGGGCAAGAGATACTAATGGAGCACCGTTCTCAAAAGAAACGAGGGAAGAATTAAGAGAGTTTATGGATGTTACAGATGAGGGTTGGTTAACGTATGTACTCCAATGTTTGCCGTGCTTGAGCCGCTTCTGACAGGTGTGATAGTTTCAAGGGGTTTTTACAAATATACCAGTTACAAACGGAGAATGACGAGGAAGAAACTTGGAGGGATTTGGTATGCACAAATCAAGATGAAAAACCACATACCATTTACATTTCACTGCAGTCCAACCACGGTTTTGACAGAACATTACGACTGGTCTCTTCCAGACGAGAAGATGCAGATGTGGATGACAGCAATGTTGGTATCCCGTAAGGTTCAATTTGTTCTTTACACGCCGCTATTATGTTGACCCCATTTCTCAAGAACGACAGGACAGAATGGCGTGATCATCAGCGTCTGACGCCGCGTCTGCGTCCTAGAAATTTCCCTTTGAAACTTGGTTTTTTACTCATGCCTAGTATAATGATCTTTCGCGTTATTATTTACCGTTGGATACTCTACGGCGATGAAAGAGAGAGGGATTCACATGTAGTTTTTCACAATTTGTCCCGTGTGTTTCTCGTAGATATCAGCTTCCATATCTCGATGCCCTCCCAGTCCTCTCTGTCCCATTTCAAGTTAGCCTTTTCCATGACCTTGACCAGCTTCTTATGAGCGACACGTTCTGTTTTTAATCCCCAAAGTTCTCTTGCTTCTCGTAAGGCGCGATCAATTAGGATGGGATCACGCCGTTCTACACAGAGATAGGTGATAGGTAACCGTGAGGTGTAGGACGAAGATGTTGTTGATAAGGCACGGATAGAACGAAAAAGCGGATGTATAAGATCGGGAGTATACAGAGTATCAGATGTTATGATGAAGTCAAAAGGCGGCTTCAGAATTTCCTCCGCCTTGTCAGATGACGATGACGATGATGAACGGATGTGAGGAGACGCAATTATTTGTTGATTGTCCCAGGTCCATTCATCTGGTGGTATAGTCCAGTCCAGTTCACGAACTTGAATCGTACCAGAATTCAGAGGAAGGTTCGGAAGATTTCTGGAAACGTTGGAATCAAGCACAGTGGATATAACGTTTGACACATCAGTTGCTAATACATCACACCCCATAGACGCGAGAGCCAGCCTGACGAACCTGTTAATGGCTGCAAGTTGTGGGAGAAACCGTAAGCACGCACGCAGATAGGCCAATGCCACTGCCCAATTCTATCACTTTTGCTGGACGATGTCCGGGTTTGAGTTGAATATTGAGGACCGTGAAGAGGTAAAGAGATAAAACTTGAGCGCCAAGCCAAAGAGTAGATCCTGTTGTTTGCAAACTCCCGTCATCGGACTGAGCGAGAGAAAAATGGGAAGTTCCAAAGGGATAATCGACCAGCAGGGGAAGATGTTTGGTTTTGTGTGCTGGGATCATAGAGCTCCCGAAATCCGTAACGGCGGTGTGCAGCGTGGTTTCATGTGGCTTAGACAGTTGACTGGTTACCGCCTGTATTTCGCTCGGCGCACTCTCCATTTCCTTCGCGCACTCCCCAGTGTTGGCATCCCTGGACGATCTTCGGTTCAATCCTCATTCCCACTGAACGTCTCCTGAGATCCACAAGATGAAGGCTTATATTCTCAATAAATTCAACCTCTCCCGGGGATCTTCCAAAGACCGAGACTCTAGCAAAGAAAAAGAACAACGCAAGGAGAAAATCCCTCCCCTTGGTCCACTACCAGAATGGCCACCTCCCCAACGCACTAATTCCACACCAAATTCGATTAATTCCTTCAAACCTCTTCCCGAACTTTCCTCTAGGGACCTCCCGCCGATAGGCGAGCCTCTCTATGATTCTACGGAATCATCTGAAGAATCTCATACCACACCTACACCCACTTCAACACCCACACCGACCCAGACACCAGTTCCCACTGCAGGCCGCAGCGAGGTGGATAAACCGCAAAGTCATGCTGTTCAACAGTCGACATCTCCTCGACCTGGTCCAAGCACTTCCACAAAGGTCGTGCGTAAAGCTACAAGCGAAAGCACAAGTGCTGCTACGAGTACTACTGCTACTGCGATAGTTGTAGATGTTCACAAGAAGGTCGCTTTCATTTCTCCCCCACCTACACCTGGAACAGAACGCCCCTTACGATCACCTACACCTACGAAAGCTTCGGCGACCACCATGAAAAAGACATCTTCTTCACAAGGTCGCACTTCTACATCCACTACAACTACTGCTGTTGCCGCCTCTTCTAAGACCGACGTTGCTTCAATAAAAACAGCGAAACCTTCTGCGGCTCGTTCTGCTACTTCACCTTATCCAAATAAAGGCTTTTCAGACAGTGCTTCAGTTCAGCAGTCTGTTCGATCTAATACCCCATACTCTCAATCAAATAGTAGCAGCCGTATACTTGGCCCCGTATCGTGGAGTGAGGTTGCAGAAGTCGATCTAGTGTCGAATCTTGGTCCTCGTGAAAGGACTCGCCAGGAAGTTCTGTGGGAGATTGTCACAAGCGAGGAGAGGTTTGTGCCCTATGCCTTTGCCACTGAGCTATGCCTTACATCTTCTTTAGATATGTTGCAGAGTTGGTTAAGATGAAGGAGACTTTCATTGATCTGTTACTGCATCCTTATTCCACAGTGCCGGGAACGACGAACTCCTTAGATTATGATGACTACTCTTCTCGTGTCGATACACCTTATGAATCCCTCGATCGTCTACCCATCGCCTCTCGTTTTCTATCACCAACTGGATTCCAGCCTGATACCCCGACAACTAAAGCAGCCCCGTCGTCACCTCGGCGAGATGACAAGGAAGATACGCCGAATATCGACACTTCTGACGATGAAGTGGACGATGAGATGGGAAAAGGTGTTACATCAACATCAAAAAAGGCTCTTATGAATACCACAATGAAGCACAATCATCCACGGTCGCCGTACGGGACTACCGCCACTCGAACGCGAAACGGAGAAGTGCCTTTCCCTTCTAGGTCACATCATTCCTTGCCTTCGCCACCCCGCGCTAACGACTCGACACATTCCTTGAGTCGCCAGTCGTTCATAGGCGATAGCGCGCAGTCAGCAAGACCACCGACATCGAATAGCCGAGTGTTACGAAAGTCTCATAAAAGTAACCTCTCGGACGTTGTTATTAATGGCGCTATCCCACCACGACAGCTTCCAGAGGACTTGAGAATATGTCTGGAGGTCGTTGAAAACAGCCTTATTGATGGTCACATAAAATTGGCTGACGGGTTGAGAAAACGATATGAGGAGCAATATCCTCTCGTTCGATCCCTAGCGGATGTATTCGTTAGTAACGTAAGCGCCTCTCCGTGCTTAGATTTCAAACTGTGATTGACAGAACTCGTTATTGAACTCGTTATTAGTCACATATCCTGACAGGGTATGCAACGTTTGTAATGCATCTCGAGCGTGCACTGGAGCAAGTGGACACTGCTCTATCCGCAGCTTCCAATGCTCCTAAAAAGTCAAAGAAGCAAGACGGCGACCAGACACTGAAGATTGGGACGTTCCTTCAGAAACTTGAAGAGTCTGCTGCAGTCAAAGGAGAAACCGGGCTAGCTATTTCACTATCCAAACCTTTCCAGCGGTTACTCAAATACCCATTACTTTTCCAAAATCTTCTGTTTCATACAGATCCCAGCACTTTCGAGTACGAGAGCACGTTGCAGATGGTTGCTGAAGTAGAAACAATTGTGCGGAGTATAGAAGATGAGAAGATCCAGAAGGAGGAGCGCGACAAGACGCGAGATGTATTTGGCAGAATTGAGGGTTTGGACAAAGTCAAGCAGCTTGTTTTGCCCAAACCATCAAGAGTCCTTGTTGAGGAGCGCATGATCATTCATAGCGACCCCTCTAAATTCTCGTCACCGCCACCTGTATCTGGCAATGGCAAAGTCAAGGTCAAGGCGTCATTTAAGAGACTGAGTGACGTACTCCAGCCGGGGTCCAATGGCATTGGGGGGAAGAAGGACTTGTGGCTAGTTGTCTTTAACGATGTCGTTTTGAGATGCCAAAGGACAGGAACCACTTCCCTGCCGATCGGCGGAGCTTCGAACGGGAGGGCAAATTCACTTCCGGAATTCCAAGGGAAGGCCAAATATGCAACCACGGGGCGAAGGATTTCCCATGCTAAACCACGAAATATGTACAAGTTTATCAAGGTACAAGTTATACCCTCAGGGCTGACATGTGACTGACTCTCTTCCCAGATCGAAACTTGGGATATAGGTGACGTTGTTCAACCACGTCAAGGAGTGATCTCAATGGATGAGTATGCTATTTCAACTAATCTATTCTCTCACTCATGCTAAAGAGAATTCCCCAGGGTTGTTCGTTCTCGAACCCTTCACGCATCTGTGCAGCCACGAATCATGCCTCTTCCAGATGAAGATGAGGATGAAGATGGCGGCGAATCGGATGATTCGGACAGAAAGAGCAAGATGAGCTTCTCTTATTGGGGGGCTGACAAGATCACACTCCAAAAGCCAGTAACTAAGCCGCGACAGTTGACTTCTTCTCAGCCGGGCGCGAGGCGAGTGCCTCCTGCGGGCTCCGCGTCATATGGTAGGGAGTCCTCCGCAAATGCAAAATTCGGGACGCGACTTGTTTCCGGTGAACACCAAGCCAGTGTTCCACGTCCTGCCAGCAGAAGGACTGGGGCCGTTACTCCCGTTGGACGACGTCAACCCGGTCAGTCAGATGACCATAATTCTGTCATTGTTAAAGCGACTGTGACACGCCCAGCTTGGAATGAGAGTACGCGCGCAACCGCTACGCCCATTCCAAAGCGAGCCCGCAATACCTCCCAAACAAGTACAGCCATAGCTACTCGGACAGCAAATAATTCAGGTTCAAGTACTACCAAACTGGCCTCCCCTGCGCCGTCCGAGGACTCTGGTGTTGGCATGTATCGTCAGATAATTGCGCAGGACCCTTCCTTGACTCGAGTCTAGTCAGTAGGCTCGATTGATTCTCCTAATCACAAGTTTGATGTTATTTACGTTTTCTCTGTCTTACACTCCTTGACTTATTCACAACCCATATCTACTTGCTATTACCCCATCCTGGATTCAGTTTGCAAACTTACGACTAGCATGCATGCGTATCTTTTCAATTTCCTTTCTGCAGACTTTGACCATTTATCCTGCTTGCCATTGTCGCTATCTACTCACGTCCACATGTTTTTAGCAATATTCTATCACTTCCACTTGGACCTACCTTATGATGACGAACGATACCATACACACTCATTATTCCCTAAATTCCGATTTCTCCGGCCACATCTCAACTCTCATTGCTTGCTCTTTTTTCTCCACTTATGGTCAAATACTGTTGATCCTCCATTCCAAAGTATCGTATTTTGACATCCGAGAACTAGTTACCATTGTTATTTCTTACATGCATTGGTCCTTGTGTTTCCTTTTTTTCGTCCTTGTTGAAGTTTCATTCTCTTAGATTAAACCTCTGTATCGGAATATATGCTTTTGCGCACCTCTTCTAATCCAGATAAATATTTATTCTGTTGCATCATATGCTGAGTTGTGGATGCTGACACTTCTCCCACTTGGATCAGAAGCGCAGCCCCAGTCGCCTCGAGGGATCCATCTATGCGAAATGTTAAGTTTGACGCATAAGAAAGATATCGGAATACCCACCTAACAGCAGTTCTGGCAGCTGCCTCAAGCGGGAATAGACCTAAGAGAGTCGTCGTCACCAACAGTTCGAAATGATTGTTTGGGACTTACTGTCAAAAATGTCTCGAATGTAGTAAGCCTCCTTTGTATCTGGCGTATTATCTGTCCACCGTTGGAATCGATTTTCAAACGCTGCGTCGGACACTGACGCTGCGGCCTGATCTTTAATTCTGCCCGGGTGGATTAGTGGTTGTGATTGGGATAATTGGGTAAGTGATATACCCATCTATCCAGGAGTAACCTACTCCGTCAGAGAATTGTTCTTTTTGTCGCCATAGAATGGAACGGGGAAGATAAGGCTACAGAGGCGAAGTAACACTTAGCAAATGGTGTAGGCGGTGCGAAGAGGCTATGTCACCTTTCCGTCAGGAGAACAGTCGAAAGCTTTACGAAGGATGTACTGGGACATATCAATTCGAGATAGGATGAGTTATGGAAAAAAACTACATACTTTCTCCATAATAGGATGCCCATCCTCGTCTACTTGTTGAGTTGAGCCTTTTGTGAACATTTTTTCTTTTGGGTCAATGTTCAATGCAACCTCGAGGAAAGCTTTATCTAAGAAGGGAACACGAGCTTCGAGACCCCATGCCATTGTTGACCTTGAAAGAAGGTCAACTGGTATAGATGGTTACATCACAAAAAAAAACACACTTATTGGCACGAAGACAGTCTGCAGTGTGCAAGTTCTTCACGCGACGGATGCATTCTTGATGAAATGACGTGCTATCAGGCGCAGCGTGGAAATATAGGTATCCTGTGAACTAGCTTGGCATCAAGATAAACTCAATGATGGCAGAAATTACCTCCGAGAATTTCATCACTCCCTTCTCCACTGAGAACCATTTTTACACCCATGGCCTTGATCTTGCGACTGAGGAGATACATAGGTGTGCTTGCTCTTACAGTCGTCACGTCGTACGTCTCAAGATGGTAGATCACGTCTGGGATGGCGTCCAGACCTTCTTGAACTGTGAAAACATATTCATGGTGGACTGTTCCTAGATAGTGTGCAGCTTTACGTGCAGCAAGCAGATCAGGAGAGTTTTCCAGACCGATGGAGAAGGAATGAAGTTGAGGCCAAGAAGTGGTAATTTCTAAGGTATATTTAGCAATCCGCTAAATAGACGTGGAAGAAACAGATATCACCATATTCAGATATGGTTTCTCCAGGATTAGGAGAAGCAGGTCCACTTGTCGCTTCAGCCAACTTCTTCTTTCGTGCCTCAGCTTGAAGTGAAGCAACCTTGTCGGTTTCTCGAGCAGCAATCGAGGCAATCAAACTGCTGTCTAATCCTCCACTAAGAAGTACTCCATAAGGTACTTCTGACATGAGTCGTTTTCTGACGGCAGCTTCAAGGGCTTCCCTAAGCAGGGTTAAATCTGCCTTGTTAGTCGGGATCAAAGGGTTATCTGGATCAAGATCGCCTGACCACCACGACGGGCAAAAATACTGGAATGTAGAGTTGTCAAGACTATCGTATACGTGACCGGGCGGAAATGAAATGATGTTATCACATTCACTTGTGAGAGCCTTCAGTTCGGAAGCGAAGAATACCGCCCCTGGTCGGTTTGAGGACCAACCCTGGTACAGAGTAGTTATCCCGATCGGATCACGAGCAGCGATGATCCGAGAAGGGGTAACTGACTCGTCGAGGAGGACGAAGGAGAACATTCCGTCCAAGAGGTTACACAGCTCCTTTCCATATTTATTGTACTGCAAGCAATGAGCTGAGAAACGAGGGTTAAAATTATCTAATAAAATTCACCAAAGGAATAATGACTTCGCAGTCAGAATGTGTCTTGAATTTGTACCCTGGAAAGTTGGTGCGAAGTTTGTTGTGGTTGTAGATCTCCCCATTGACGGCAAGGATGATTTTTCCGTCATTGCTAACCAAAGGCTGTGCACCGGTGTCTAATATGTTTTTAAAAGCGGTTCGTTTAAGTGAGGAAATACAAGAGACGTACCGACGCCGACGATAGCCAGACGTTCGTGGACAAGAATAGACCTGGTCCCGACATGACATCCCGACCAATCTGGACCACGATGTCTCAGTTTCTTTGAGCAAGCGATGAACTTGGGTCTTTCAATGCTTGGATTTTCGATGCCGTGGACTGCAAGAATCCCGCACATAGTAGGATGGGACGATAAGATTCTGTTTTATCATGAGTCGTTTTAACTTTTGATTGGTGTTTCCGCAAATCATCGATCAAGCGGCATTTTCCGCTTTTTTTTCTTCTACCACCTTTAACTAGATCCTCTATATATCTGTACAATTATGACTCATACCTGCACAACTTGGACTGCTCTGGACTCTCCATACTTGGTCTACCACTGCAACTCAGGATCCTTTTTTGTTTCTCGAAACCCTTGTTGAAGACTTACGGGCAGACGACATTCATTAACGTTACACAATAAGCCAATGTTCAAGGTCTGCATTGCATTCTGAAATTCAAACTTTGTGTGTTTTCACATGTCATCCCTACCAAATATCATAGGCCTAAAAATTACCGTGCATCCAAAATTTCAGTTGCGTATGCCTAGATGCGCATTAAGGTCCAGCACCTCAAACAACTATGTCTTGTGCACCTGTCATACATTTTATACTGGGATGTCGAGCGGGATGCATTCATGTGCTACCTAGTCCGTTATTTGCCATGTATAATGTTCATTATTATATGCACCGTTTCGGGCTCCAGTTGAGTAGCTCTGTGCTGTGTCCGAGTTCATTCATTCATCTATTTTAATCGTTCTTTTGATTGACCACCACAAATTCTTTATTTGTACCAGAAGTTTCGCTAGTGAAGCGATCTATTGGCATCCATGGTTTTGAAAATTGTCTCCTATCAAGTTAATAAACCCCCTTTTTCAGGGGCAACACATTCTTATTTGTCTGGTGATATAGATACTTCCTCGCAAGTCACCCACCTGCTATCGAGATCAGTACTACTACTACTATTCGCGCGACGCGTTCAGTCACCCATAACTTGCACATGACTTCTGTCACAGACAATAATGTCATTCAAGCCTTGAAATGCGCGTATTCATCACAGTTGGATCTACCAAATTCGACACTCTAATTCACCAAGTACTATCAAAGCCTGTACTCGAGATTCTCAGATTAAAAGGCTATACTGATGCTACCATTCAATGTGGCAACTCCCACCTCAATGACAACTGGAATTTATCTTCCTTGGATAGCAGTACCGAGCTGGAATTGTTTGGTGTCAAGATCGATATTTGGCGCTTCAAACCCTCATTACAGGAGGATTACACAAGAGCCGACTTAGTTATCAGCCATGCCGGTGGGTTTTACGCCGAGGATCGTCGGGTTCGTGTTTGTGGCTTATATAGTACACATAGGTTCAGGAACTATTTTGGACGTGCTGAGGCTGAAGAAACCGTTGATCGTAGTGCCGAACCAGACCTTGCTGGACAATCACCAGCAGGAACTGGCTGATGCATTGTCTGGCCTTGAACATTTGATATCGTCCGATATCGAGTAAGTTTAACATCTGATTTACTGAATGGCTTTGCGTGTTAATTGGTTGATTCCGCAGCAACTTGGCTGAGAAGATTGAGGGATTAGACGTGAAGAAAATTGTACCATTTCCGCCTTTTGATGGGAGTAGGTTTTGTAGGATTTTGGACGAGGAGATGGGATTTCTGAAATCAGAATAAATACTCTTTTTGATCGAACTCTCGCACAACTTTCTTTCTGAAATGCTTCCTGTACTGGAAAACGGCGACAACAGCAACAGCAACAATGTCATTGCGATAACGATCCCATCCTCTGAGGATCCCCAGCAGCACGAAAATCAACACGTTCATGCCATCTACGACCAAATCGCTAGTCATTTTTCATCAACAAGGTATAAAGTGCGCTACGTCTGAATCTCTCTTATTCATCGAGATCGAACGACCAGAACTCTAGCCATGGCCCATTATTTCGAAGTTCCTCGCATCCTTAGAAGCAGGATGGATAGGGCTTGATTCTGGAACCGGGAATGGCAAATATCTTGGTGTTCCAGGTTATGCCCCTCCCGACTCTTGCGGCAATAGCAAAGGACCATCTGTGTGGATGGTCGGCCTGGATAGGAGTAGGAACCTATTAGAGGTCGCTATGCATGTGGGTAGCGATGGCAGCAAGCAAGTAAAGAGGGAGGTTGTATGGGGGGATGTATTGGACGGATGCTGGAGGCCCGGTGTATTTGTACGTTCTCAATTCTGTTTTATCAGAAAACCAAGGATCCAAATCTGAGGTCGAAGGACTTTGCTATCTCGATAGCTACGATACACCATTTAGCCACTCACGAACGGAGAAAATCTGCCGTCAAGGTATCGCAGCTCATTTCAAAACTTGTGCAAGATCATTTATCTTTGTGTTTAGAGACTATTGCAGTCAGTCTCACCCATTCATGGTCGGGTTTTGATCTATGTCTGGGCGATAGAACAAGATGAGTTGTCAAAACGGAATATCCCAACTTCTACATCGGCTGCAGCGGATGGACAGGATGTTTTCGTTCCTTGGACTCTTTCATCTCAGGTGCCACGCAAGACACCTAAAGTGCGCAAGAATAGACATAAGAAGAGTGTGAATACTGCTGATAGTCACGAGAACGAGTCTCTGGTAGACGGAAAACGAGAGCTTCAGGTTTTTAATCGATATTATCATATGTTTGCCAAGGGCGAGTTGAAGAGATTGGTTTGTGAAGCTGCGAAGGAACTGAATCTTTCAGTCGGGGATAAATCAAATGCGTTGAATGGAAGAGGTATAGATCTCGTTCAGGACGGTTGGGAGAGGTCGAATTATTATGTTGAAATACGAACTTGGGAGAACTGATGCAAACTGCATGTGCGTGTGGTTTAAGATATGATTCTAACTAATACATGAATGTCATTACTCGCTGGCTGCCATGACTAAAGAAGGATGATAAGCTGCGGAAACTGGAGTGCATGTCGAAGGATACGTACTGGCATTAATTAGATCACCACCACTCTCTTTTAGGACACGCACGGCCTTGGCCCTTGAACATCCCACCTGCGGCAGGATCAACAAAGTCCTACGAGATGTCAAAGATTCGAGCTCACTTGTTGCATAACCAGTTCAATATCTTTTGGCTCGACGCCTGTCTCATCAACAGGTCCTTCATCTTCAGGAGGAGCTTCGAGGTCCGGAATATCATCGTCGTCATCATCTCCTGTGATAACGGGTTTATCAGATGGAGCAGCTGCTCCCTGACCAGCTGATGCCGCAAGGTGCTGCGCGGCAGAAAGTTGTGCTGACGAGTTCATGTCCTCAATCTGTCATTTCGTGAGTCTAAGCATAGAGTGATATCAGCGAAAGTACACACTTTAGCCTCACCGAAAACAATGTAACAATCGCTGTTTGCGGACTTGTACACGTCAGGGGTGGCGATTACAAATAAAATCTAAAAAGTGGTCAAAGAAAGCCTTGGGATGAGTTGTCATATAAGTGGTACATTTTTTGGTCTCCTAAGAGTGACCCTAGTTATACCCGAAACCTTTTTCAGACCGAGGCCCAACAGAGCCTTTCGCGCCTTTCGTTCTGCACGGGATTGGATTTTGTCGAGAGCCGCTTGGGAGGTAGGATCCTCTTCTGAGTGATCGTGGTCATGATCATGGTCGTTGTGATCGTGTTCGTGGTCCGAGATGACTTCTTCTATGGTTGCAGACATCTAAGTCCATCCGAGATGCACCGAGTTGATCCATCCTTTAAACATAGAATTGGACACGATATTTGGCATTATTGACTTACGACGATGACGGCTAGACGACTAGAAAAGATGCAGACGGATAGCGATGGGCAGATGAGGCTGTAGTGGAAGTCGAGATTGATCCTAACCTTAGCTCCGTCGCGACTTGACCAATAATATGCTTTGAGTCCTTACTTCCCCCGGTACCGACGCGCCGGCTGCCAATGATTCCGGATGCCATCTGCAACTGACCTCGCTCGACAAGTGAGACTACTTCTTGAAGATTCCCCAGAAGCCCCAGGTCTATCTCAAGTCATAGATTCTATCCAAGGCGCTGTTGCAGAATGGTCCTCGTCTCTTTCGTCCCACCCACAGGCGTTCTTGTCCTCCCTTGAGGATATCTTTCACGATGTTGTTAACCACGATCTATTCAATCAAGTTGACACCCTGCTCACAATTTTGTATCATTTTCGTCCTCTCATTCCTACCATCTCGATCATTTCAACCTGGTTTGATCTCGTGTTGCGACCAGCTCTTCGAGAACCAAAGTTGCCAACATCAGGAGTCAGATATGCCAAGGAGCTAATCCTTGCAGCACTCGGGAAGCCAGATGACGTTAATGCGGAAAAGTTGAAGGATTTCAGAAGGCGGCTCTTGGATCTGTACCTATTAGATGCCTTTAACGAGTCCTCCGGAGACGACATTTTGGAGTTTGCAGCATTGGATCAGGGCCAGAGAGACCGAAAGGCTCTTTGGAAGGCTAATTTGCAAGATGTCCTCGTGATGTTTGGACTGATGTGTCCTCGGGTGAGTTGATTAGACTGTTCGATATAGTTATAATTTCAAGCCAGTAGAGAAGGATCTGATGTCAGAGATTTTCCACTGCTTCGCTACGCCATCCTCAAGATTACAGTTACTGATCCTACTCAATTCGTATTTATCTGATCCTTCTTTCCCCACAATTTCACCTACCCTTGCCACCCACCCGTTGCTCAATAGCTTGATTCTATCGCTTGAGGTCGACGACTCTTCCACGGCGTGTACAGTCGGGCTGACATTATTCACCAAACTCATTCCCATCTTTGCAGTCCATGCTCCAGATATCCTCAAGAACAATCTTCCACACTTTTTATTAATTTTAGCCCGGGCAGCCTGCTGGGAAGCAAGACAACCATCTGTTTCCTTGTTTCCAGACATCGAAATGCCAGCAGAAGACGCAGAAAATACAGAGGAAGGAAGACGAGATCTTTCGCCGCTAGAAATTATCCCACATCTTGAATGGCAGCGTCTAGAATCGACTTTCAAAGTGACAGCATCTACGGCTCCATCAGTGGATCGTTATTTCACACACTTATATTATCTTTTCCCACATAATGTCGTCAATTTCATCCGGCACCCCATCCATTATCTCGACCGAGCTGGTACAGAATGTCCTTACGTTGTGGGGTGGGATAAGATGCTAGATAAGGAAAAAGTCCAGAAAAGTTGTGAGGTTGGTATATTTGAACCTAATATGTTATAAATACTCATCACTTGACGCACTAGCAACTTTTCCGGGACCACCTCATACACACGTATCTTCTTTCGGTAGAAGATGCTTCGACTGAACTGGATAAACCATTTTGGCGCGAATACGATATCTCGAGAATCGTTGGGGAATCTACGACCATGAATATGCGCAGTGCTATTGTAGGACTGGGTGACAAAAACTTGTGTCCCACACTCAAGTCGTCGGTAGAGCTGCTATCAAAATCAGTACCACGAAGCCCTGCTAGCGACTCCTCAGGGCTAGCGGAGGTCATCCACAGGTCGGGCAGGTTTCAAATTTCCGTGCAAAATATCATTGCCACTTCCGTTGCTCTGAGATCTGGCATGGAGATTGAAATCGAGGGTGATGAATCGACGCATAGTTGGCCAAATTTGTTATTTTCTTCATCAAACTCAAGTTCTCCCGCAAGGAGAAGTATGTCTCTTCCACCCGAAGGGAGATCTCATTTGGACAAAGACAAGGACTTACCTCTACATGTGGCTGAGGTTGTCTCGCGTTTGCAGAGAGAGTTATTGCTATCTCGCAACGAGTTGAACTTGGAGCTTTGGTTGTCGAGGAAGAATCTTCAATATATTGCGCGGTTGAACCAGGACCGGATCCAGGCTCAAAGTGCGGAGGGTGAGCGACAGGGTTTGGTCCGTTTGTTGTCTTTTCGATTTCTGTTCTTCAGGTTGATCGCATTCTTATTTAGCATAACAAAATGCGGGAGTACAAAACAGATGTTGCGTGGTTGCAGAAAGAATTAAAGACTCACAAAGGACAGGCAGCTTCTGTGAAAAATAAGTACGCGGGTTGGAATGCAGATCTTCAGAAGAAACTCCGAGAGTTTCGGGAACAGAAGCGAACATGGACCCATGAGGTGTCTGAACTTCGGGCTGCCAATACTCAGCTCAAAGTCAACAGTGTTTTACTTTTCGAGCGTCCTGACATTCTAACGTTGTTGTCTGTCTCGTAGACCTCTTTTGAAGCGCAGGGGAAGCTTCTGGCTTCGGCTACAAATCGTGTTTTCGAGCTGGAAACAGCCATTAAAGAAACTGCGCACAAGGTGGAACGATTGCATGATTATGAGCGACGCATCGATCAGTTGGTCGAGGTACAACGGTTATGGTGAGGCAACACTGTTTATATGGTGTTTCTCTACCTAGACTTTCGAATTTACAGGGAGGACGATACTCGGCAGTTAAACGAACAGACGGAAACTATGCGTATTATGGACAGCGAATACCAAGGTTTGAAGCTCCTATTAAAAAGCTACCAGGAAGGACGAGCGGAACTGGAAGCTGAAGCGAGGTTTGTGATTATACACTGCTTTTTTTTGCGAGCTCATCATCCGAATCCGTGTCTGAAGGAAAAGCAAAGAGAGATCCCGAGCGTTGGAGATCCATTTGTCTCTTGCGCACGAAAAACTGCGGGAGGCTTCAGATAAAAAAACCTCAGCTTTGGCACGAGCGAGTGAAATTGCGTACTCAGGTTTGACGAAGACAAACGAGAGATTAAGGGAAGAAAACGCGAATCTGATGGATGAACTCGAGGAGCTGAGGGAGATGGTGGAGATTTTGAAGGCGAGAGATAAACCCGGGTTGATATCTGATCCTAGCAGCTCACCACGGATGCCTATGTTCAGCAAGTAACTCTGAGAAACCACGAACTATTATACATCCTTTATCTATGTATTACTAGCCGCTGAGAAGATATGTGATGGATACACTACTGCACCCCAGGATGATGCGACCAGTTGAAATAAACCGTGTCTGTAGCATGATGTCTGTTGATTTCAGTAAGACGGAAAAGGGAAGAAGTAGAATGTTCTCGAAAATTCAGAAAATGGAAGTTGGCAGCAGCTGCCGTTTATTCTAGGGCGTGTCGAAGGTTCCAGAATAAATTTCGATCTATACTTAAAGCTTGGTACCCTGTGTTTTTTTCTTGCCCTTAGCGTCGCTATCACTCGCCCATCATCTTACTCGATTCCTAAAACTGTGAGTCGTTCAGAACTACCGTCTTGTCCCCCTTTCCCTCATCTGTCGACTATCAGGTTAAAATGGCTTCTGAACAATTTGGTTTTCAAGCTGAGATCAGCCAGTTGCTTGACTTGATCATTAGTGAGTTGTTTATTTTCGCAGTGTATCGCTGTTTACTTACGACCGTTCGAGACACCTTCTACTCCAACAAGGAGATCTTCCTGCGAGAACTCATCTCCAACGGATCAGATGCCCTCGACAAAATCCGTTACATGTCGCTCACTGACCCATCGGTCCTCGACTCTGAGAAGGAACTATTCATCCGTATCGTTCCTGACAAGGAGAACAAGATGCTTCGCATTCGTGATTCCGGCCTTGGTATGACCAAGGCTGACCTGGTCAATAATCTTGGTACGATTGCCAAGTCTGGCACAAAGGTTCGATCGCTGTTTTATCTGTTGATATTTTGGTCTGATCAACTTTTGTCTAGGGATTCATGGAAGCTCTTAGCTCCGGTGCTGATATTTCCATGATCGGACAGTTTGGTGTTGGTTTCTACTCGGCATACCTTGTTGCAGAGCGTGTGCAGGTTATCTCGAAACACAATGATGACGAGCAGTACATCTGGGAGTCTGCTGCCGGTGGTACTTTCACTATCACACCTGATACCGTCAACCCACCTCTTGGTCGTGGTACCGAGATCCGACTATATTTGAAGGAGGATCAGATGGAATACATCGAGGAGAAGAAAATCAAGGATATCGTGAAGAAGCACTCAGAATTCATCTCGTATCCTATTCAGTTAGCTGTGACGAAAGAAGTAGAGAAGGTGAGTTTTGTGATTCGGTAAATTTCTGCCACCTGTTTACCTAATACTCTACATCAGGAAGTTGAGGACGAGGAGGAGGAGAAGGTTGAGGAAGAAGAGGGTGCTGAGGAAAAGCCTAAAATCGAGGAGGTTGAAGATGAAGAGGACAAACCCAAGAAGACGAAGAAGGTCAAGGAGCAGACCATCGAGAATGAAGAGCTCAACAAGACGAAGCCAATCTGGACACGAAATCCTCAAGATGTCACTCCTGATGAATACGGCTCCTTCTACAAAAGTCTGACGAATGACTGGGAAGAACATCTTGCTGTCAAACACTTCTCCGTTGAGGGTCAACTTGAATTTAAAGCTATCCTGTTTATTCCGAAGAGGTTAGTGGATATTCTCCGATGATTTATTTATCTTCTGATTCCGTACATAAAGGGCTCCCTTCGACCTTTTCGAGACTAAGAAGAAACGCAACAATATCAAACTTTACGTCAAACGAGTCTTTATCATGGACGATTGCGAGGACCTTATCCCAGAGTACCTGAACTTCGTCAAGGGTATCGTCGATTCGGAGGATCTTCCTCTTAATATCTCTCGTGAGACCTTGCAACAGAATAAGATCTTGAAGGTTATCCGCAAGAACCTTGTTAAGAAGTGCCTTGACATGATCGGCGAGGTTGCTGAGGACAAGGATAACTTCAACAAGTTCTATGAGGCATTCGGAAAGAACATCAAGCTTGGTATCCACGAAGACTCTCAGAACCGATCGAAGCTCGCTGAATTCTTGCGATTCTACTCCACCAAGTCGACTGAGGAGCAGACATCACTCAAAGGTACATTTATTAACCGTTTTCCGACAAGTTTTGACTGACAAATTTGGGAATAGACTACATAACTCGCATGCCTGAGGTGCAGAAGACTATTTATTACCTTACTGGTGAATCTCTGTCATCAGTGAAGGACTCGCCATTCCTTGAAGTTTTGAAGAAGAAGGGCTTCGAAGTTCTTCTCCTTGTTGATCCTATCGATGAGTACGCTATTACTCAACTCAAGGAGTTCGAGGACAAAAAACTTGTCTGTGTTTCCAAGGAGGGATTGGAGCTTGAGGAGACTGAGGAAGAGAAAAAGGCCCGAGAATCTGAAGCTGCACAGTTCGACGACTTGTGCAAAGCTGTCAAGGATGCTCTTGGTGACAAGGTGGAAAAGGTTGTCGTTTCTAACCGTATCGCGGATTCTCCATGTGTTCTTGTCACTGGACAATTCGGTTGGTCGTCAAATATGGTGAGATCTTTTTCTGTTTTTTTTTTTTTTGAACTTGCTAACAATGGCCGTAGGAGCGTATCATGAAAGCGCAAGCATTACGAGACTCGTCTATGTCGTCTTACATGGCGTCGAAGAAGACTCTTGAGCTGAACCCACAGAACCCGATCATTAAGGAACTGAAGAACAAGGTTGCTGAGGACAAGGCTGACAAGTCTGTTCGGGACCTGACATACCTCTTGTTCGAGACTGCACTTCTCACGTCCGGTTTCTCCTTGGAAGATCCAACTTCATTCGCAAAACGAATTCATCGCATGATCTCGTGAGTGCTCTGTGTAAGATGCATTGTAGCGATTTTACTAATGATATGCTAGTCTCGGACTTGATGTTGATGAAGGCGAAGTTCCACCTGAACCTATGGCCACCGATGAGGCCCCGCCAGCGGAAGCAGCATCGACATCTGCCATGGAGGAGATTGATTAATTTAGATTACCGCTAGGGGATGCAGACATAGAAAAGGGTATCCTGCGTGTATATTTGTATTTTGTTGTGTTATTACGCTTTGGTGTCGCTATTCAAGTTACCATAACAAAAGTAATTCATTACCATGCTTCATCGTCGGCAATGATGTTCGTTTTGAACTTGAAGTGACAATTGCTATCACTGATCACGCGATTGCCGTGAGGATCTTCGAACTGCAGACAACTCGCTATGAAGTTTATAGATAAGGTTGAGCAACATCCGCCTAATCGTCCCTTCTACACCTTCGAGTTTTTTCCACCACGAACAGACCAGGTTAGCGTACCGTTCACGTACTCGCGATTTCAACACTCATCTCGTTCTCATAGGGCTTTGAAAATCTACTTCCTCGAATATCTCGTCTCTCAAAACTAAATCCTTTAGCAATAAGCGTCACCTGGGGTGCAGGTGGAACCACGAGAGAGCGAAGCTTGGATCTTGCAGGATTGACGCAGACGGAATATGGAATCGATACGATATTGCACTTGACATGCACAAACATGGAGAAAGGAAGGGTGGACGATGCGTTGCGCGTGAGTTTTGTTCTCTGAAGATCCTATCGCGGCTTTGGTCCACTTTCTAACCACGTTGCTTACATTCTAGGCCGCGAAAGATCGAGGGATAGAGAGTATCCTTGCGTTGAGAGGAGGTGTGTGCGCTATTACCATAAACCGCGCTAATTGCGCTAAATTTTTGAAAGATCCGCCTAGGGGCCAGGAATCGTGGATACCCACAGACCCTCGCTTCAAACATGCGATTGATTTGATTACCTATATTCGCTCGACGCCAGAGTTCTCTTCCGATTTTTGTATCGGCGTGGCAGGTCCTTTATTTCTCTCTTTTTTCCAGACGGTCTCTTTTGCTCACTGATTTGTTCGTCTTGTTTTAGCGTACCCTGATGGCCACCCTGATCATGAAACGGACGAGGACGGTGAGATCGAATATTTGAAAGCGAAAATCGATGCTGGGGCGGACTTTATCTTGACACAGCTGTTTTACGACGTGGATGGGTTTTTTAGGTGGATGGGTAAAGTTCGGAGAAAAGGTTCGAGTTCTTTCTATTGATCAGGGCAATAGTTGTTGACGCACTTCTTTCAAGGCATCAATGTACCCATTATCCCCGGTATTATGCCGTTACAAACATATGCGACCTTTGCCCGTCTAACGAAACTTTGTGGTACACGCATTCCACCATCGCTCTTGTCTGATCTCGAGAGCATTAGAGTAGGTAAACTTGATTGTTGATACGCTCATCTTTATTCACGGTTGCAATGCAGCATGATGATCAAAAGATCAAGGATTACGGAGTCAAACTTGCGATTGAAATGATTCGAAAACTGACGCAAGGTGGCATTCGAGGTGTCCATTTTTGCACTTTGAACCTTGAGAAAAGCGTACAGAGGGTGCTCGAAGGATTAGCTTGGGCCGGCGGTGATGAAAGTCTGCGACTTGCGAATAAATTAATATCAGTGCGTTATCTGCCTCTATATCTCTGTTATTTTGATCCATATCTGAGATTGAACAGGAAGGGGGGACAAACGATCTGGATGAAGATATGAGGATTTCGCCACATAAGGCGACAGACACGGCTGCGCACAATTTGGTTGAAAAGCCATCTAGCGGGCCAGGTAAAGGCGAAGTGAATAATGCTGCTACTTGGGACGAGTTCCCGAATGGTCGGTTTGGTGATTTCAAGAGCCCGGCGTTTGGTGCTCAAGATCCATGGGGAAGTTCTCGGATTTCCGTGTGTTTGTTTTTACTATATCATTCATCTTTTTTTTTGCTCACGTTACTTAGATCAATAAAGCTGTAGCAGCATGGGGTCGCCCGACAACACTAGACGACTTAACTTCTGTCTTTCTCAAACATCTGCATTCTGAAATCCCTACTACTCCATTTTCGTCTACGCCGCTGTATCAGGAATCACTGATGATCCTGCCGCATCTCGAGAAACTGACGAAAAGAGGCTGGTGGACTGTTGGGTCGCAGCCAGCTATCGATGGTGCTAGTTCCACAGACGAAGTTGTTGGATGGGGGCCTAGAGGCGGGTATGTTTACCAAAAAGGCTTTGTAGAGTTTTTCGCTCCAGAAAAGGATGTCGAAACAATCTCGCAAAAGGTTGATGGGGAGGGCAAAGGTTGGGTCAATTATTTTGCTGTTAATTTACAGGTATGTGCTTTATCTCGTATTGATTTTATTTACGCTGGCGCGTATTCTTCAGGGTGACTTACGAACCAATGTGCCTGATGGTGGGAGAAATGCTGTTACATGGGGTGTATTCCCTGGACATGAAATAATCCAGACTACCATTATTGAACGAGAGTCTTTTCTTTCCTGGAAGGTGGGTGTTTCCAGGCAGAGATCTCCTTGTCTCTATATGCGTTGATACATTATTCTCTTACAGGAGGACGCTTTCTCTACCTGGGCAGAGTGGGCATCGTTTTATCCTCCAGGGTCTTCGGAGCGAGAATTGCTA
This sequence comes from Sarcodon sp. MG97, assembly GCA_003313065.1. Lineage (NCBI taxonomy): Eukaryota > Fungi > Basidiomycota > Agaricomycetes > Thelephorales > Thelephoraceae > Sarcodon > Sarcodon sp. MG97. The sequence continues at coordinate 117,491 of QGOD01000358.1, forward strand.
GAAGGAGTAAGGAAAGAAAGGTGGCTGGTCAGCATTGTACACCACGATTTCAAAAACCAGGATGCATTGTGGGAATTTCTGTTCAAGGGGGAGACGTCGTTGTGATTTAAATAGATAGACGCATTCTTGATTGGGACAGGTCTTGATAGAGCACTAACATGTGCCACTTTGGTTTAAATGAGATAAATTGCAGTTGAAATCAATGACAAGTAAACAGTATATACATATTACAGAAGCATGCTGTTTCCGTTCACACAAGCAGTATCAGCATCGACAGAGAGCGCAGGCTTTAGGAGTAAACAGTCAAAAACCTCCCATTCAAGACACCAGCGGCGCCCCGGCGCCACTGAGGACCGGCCTGAGACGAAGTGCCAGGCCTTCCAGAAGTCAAACCAGAAGCATTGAATTTCTTGGAAGATGTGCTTCTGGCAATATCAGGGATCGGCAGTCCGTTGTTGAAGAGAGGGGCCACGCGCAATGGTATCGGCGCAGTCTCATATATGATAGTCTCACCACCCCCATGAACGGATTTCACACCATTAGACTGTTTAACGTTGCGCTTAAACGGGTCCAAGTTTCTCAACTTTCCGTCCCGATCGCTCCTCGTGAACGGGAGAGAACAAAAGTTCTTGAACGCAGCAGACGCAGCAGAGCGGCGGGTCTTCTCTGAAGGAAGCTCAGGAGTGGTGGTGGCAGGGGAGGGCGTGACAGGAGAGACTACGGCGGGGCTCATCATGTCGATGTTGTCGAGATTGGAGTAGTAGTCATCTCGCATGAGGTCCGCCTCGTCCTGAAGCTCTAGCCACTCAAGCTCGTCGTCCTGTGGTCTGGGTGTGTCAACGTGGTCTTTAACGTTGCGGAGTTTGACAGGCTCTGCAGGGTTGGAAATGTTTGAGAAGTCGTCCATTGGTGCGTCTGTGAAGGACCAGATATCGTCGGGGATGGTGGACGGGATAAGGTCAAGTTTAAGAGAGGCGCGTTGCCTGCGGTCTTGAACTGGGCAGGTATTTTTAGTCTTACCCTTCAGGCAGCTCTTGAGGAGGTAGATGTGTTAATATAGTCGTTGATTAGAGATGGGAAGATATTTACCTTCATAGGGACCGCAAACTCGGAATCGGGCATGATGATGTTGAGCCCCACACCAGAAAAAGCCCAAGGGAAATACCCTTGGGTGAGGGTAGGTGTACGAGCCATTTTGAAACCAGAGCTTGCAAGATCAGCAAGAGTAGATGGAGAAGCAGCCGGTTTCTGACAAGAGCCACGAGCCAGCGTGGGGGAAACAGGAGACCAAGGAGATGGGAGTGTGTAGAGGACAGACGGAGAAACAGGAGCAACAGTTTGGTTGTGGAAAGACTTGTGGTGGACTAGAGCACGTCTGACAGAAGAAGTACGATTGAACATAGTAATCAGAGATGCGTTGAGTCGTAATAGGCTGAGTGATTGGAACCAAGAGATGTATGCAAATGGCTGGGAAATGCGCTAGTCTTATAGATTTTCGCACTTCGGATGTCTCGGGTGTTTCACGGAATGACATAATCAGAGAGAGGTTGCGGTTGTGGGAAGATTTAGAATTTGCCCAAGTGAAGGACCCCACTGTCACAGTCATGGCCAGCTTTGGCAGCGATGTTGAAGCCCTCGCCCTTCTGGGCGTCATCCAGATCAACCATCTTCCGTAGGCAATATTCATCAGAGTTGCCTCGTCCTTCCCCAACTACCCTCCCCACCGCCGAAACTTTCTCCTCTCCCTCCAGACCAAGGCAGTACTACTCTCGACCGATACCTAAGCGGGAACTGCCCGTAATCCCAGTACGTCTCTATTTTACTAAACCATGGGCTTACATGGGCTTGACGTTTTTTTTTTCGGTAGCGTAGATGGCCTGTCGTGGTACTGCTTGGAACAGCCGGCGTTGCTGCTTGGGGTGTATTTCTCACATACGCCGCAAATCAGGAGAGATTGTCAAGTTCAATTACACAGCAGGTTATGATGAATCTTAGAGATAGCCCCGAAGTGCGAGAGATCTTGGGCGATGCGGTTAGACCTGAACCTGTCTGGTACCTCAACGGTGACCCATGGGTAGACGGTGTTGTGAGTCGCTCTTTTCTACTTGTTCTCCGCAGGTTGATGATTCGGTTGTTCTAGATCAATATGCCCCAAGGTAATGTTGATTTGAAGTTTAGGGTGAAAGGCCACAAAGGTTAGAAGTGATGTTTGCGTGTTGTTTGACCGTACTGAACGACTTCACCAGGTTCTGGAACGGTATATTTCACCAGTATTCGAAGAGCCAAGGGTGAACAATTTACAATAAGTGAGATCCCATTCAAATTGTCTGTCCAATTTACTCATACCCTCCAGTCCGATTTAAAGTCATTGCCGACAATGGAGCCACTGTGAACATCTCTCTACCTGTATATTAGCAATTCAACTATTTGATTGACATACATACGAACTCCTGCTCGCACCCGCGATCGTTATGAAATCTTCGTTCCGGGTTTCCCCCTCTTCACCTTCCTCCATATAATAGTGGTTCCCCCAGAAACCAAACCGATTGGAGGGATTAGCCAAGAGACTAACCACCGCCATCCACCCGTCTCTTGTGTCAGCTTCTCTACAAAAGCAGCAACTTCTTGTTCCAACTCTTGAACAGACCCTGAATTTTCGATAACCTGGTCTGCATATTCCAGTTTGTCTGATATCGGCAATTGCGAGTTTAGTCTCGCAGCAGCGTCTTCTCTTGAAGAGCCGTCGCGCTTCATTAGTCGTTGCAGTTGAATTTCTGCCGAGCTATTGCACACAATGAGAAGAAACATTATTCCATAAGCGTTCATGTCAGTCGTAAAAGAGACGAGAACAACAAGTCGAGCACTTACCAGTAGACAACCACCACTTTCCCGACCCACTTCCAAAGGCCCCCTTCAACCAGCAACGGCACGTCCAGTACGCAAAGCTTCTTTCCACTGATCCAGCACTTGAATACGTCCCAAGCTATCGCCCGAGTCACAGCAGGGTGTACAATCCCGTTCAACGCCTTCCTCTTCTCCTCGTTGCCGAACACGATGGAACCCAACTTCGGGCGGTTGAGCGTACCGTCAGGCAACAGTACGTCCTCCCCAAACACCTGTACGATTCGTCTGTGTGCTCTGGTCCCCGGAAGAACGGCCTGACGCGCGAGCACATCTGCGTCGATTACGGGTATTTGTTGTGTTTTGAGTAGTGTAGATACTGAGGATTTACCGGTTGCGATTCCTCCTGTTAGACCGATGACTATTGCACAAGTGATAATTAGATGAGAATCAATTCTATGAGTGGGATTGGGCGTACCTAACATTCCCGAACTTGCCTGTAATCGTGACGGCAAGGCCGCAGGCGTCTCAATCTCGGATGAACGGTCCGGGAATAGTGACTTGAAGTTCAAGACATTTAATCAGACCATGGCAACACCACTCGAAAGATCTCGAGCAGTCGACTTCGTCATTGCTCTTTGCCTCAGGTAAGAGTGCGATATTTTCACTTTTCTCTTCTCAGTGTTTTAACAAGACTGACGTTCACAATGTTTTTTTTTTCTTTTCAATATTTAATGTATTATAACATTCTACTGGCACTTTTCTATTTAGTTTTGGTCTCAAGCTTTGTCAAAATAGTCATACATTGTGCAGCTTGGAAAGCACTATTTTGTTGGTAGATATCCCACTGCATGCCAGTGATAATCATATGGGAACTAGTCTTGTAATGCTGTTCACCTTGTTAAGTATGATCCTCTATCTCTACACTTAGTATAATATTTTATCTTGTCTTATTTTGGTTTGTGTGACATGTCACATCACATCTAAAGTGGAGATGAGAG
>QGOD01000359.1:0-17777 GCA_003313065.1 Sarcodon sp. MG97
CTGAACGTGAATGAAGAGATGGTAATGAATACAATACCGGAGGTCCGAACGGAATCCTGACGGACTTGGAATGAGATCTTGACAATTATGAAGGGGAAGATAATGGTCTACATTGATAATATCCTCATATTTTCTGAGATAGAAGAAGACAATATTCAGACTACCAAGGAAGTATTGATACTGCTCACTAAACACTGCTTATACCTCAAACCAGAAAAATGTGACTGGATCAAAAAGGAAGTCAAATACCTTAAACATATAATCTTATATGGAATACTCAAGATGGATTCAGGCAAAGTCTCTGCAATAATAGATTAGCAAGCTCCAACAAAGAAGAAAGAACTATAATCCTTCTTAGACTTTGCCAACTACTATAGGAAATTTATACAAGACCACAGTGGATTGGTATGACCTCTAACATAACTTACTAGAAAAAAGGAATGGAGTTAGATGAGACAAGAACAAGATGTTTTCATTAAGCTCAAAAGATGATTTATAGAAAAACCTATTCTCACCATACCTCAGTCTACTGGTAAATGGCAGATTAAAGTTGACACTTCTCAACAAGCCATGGGAGCTATCTTATCTCAATACCATGACAAAGAGGTCAAAATAGTTATCTTCTGGTCACAAGCCTTCTCTCCAGCACAACAAAATTATAACATAGCAAATCGTGAGATATATGCCATCATTTTAGCAATACAGCACTGGTGACAGTACTTAATAGGTACAATTGAACCTTTCGAAGTATAGATAGATCATCAAAATCTTCTATATTGGAGGTCTCTCCAAAAACTCAAATCAAAGATAAGCACAATGGATTATGGAAATGGCAGACTATAACTACATATTATATCATATTGCTGGAGAATATAATTAAAGAGTAGATACTTTATCTAGAAAGCTGCAATACTAAATCCCCAATAACAACAATAAAGATATCATAGTCCTACCACCACACCTATTTCATGCATCAATATTAGATGTTCCTATCATGAATCAGATTAAAGAAGCCTATACAGACTATCCATTAGATATCATGATGAATCCAACCTTTTCTATCATCAATGAATTCATGTATTGGCATGATAAACTTGTAATTCCCAATAAACAAGATTTAAAGGCCAAGATAATCTCACTTTATCATAATTACAAACTAGCAGAACATTCAGGAGTTAACAGGACCCACAAAGTACTAACACAAATTTTCTGGTAGCCCACTATCAAAAAGGATATCAAGGAATATGTATCAGGATACATAGTTTGTCAGAGAATTAAACTTCTCTACATCCTACTCTAATTCCCGAATGTAACTGGCAATATGTGTCCACCAACCTTATAGGACCTTTACCAGAAACTAATAATAGTCATAACATGATTAATATTATCATCTATATGAAGAGTAAAAGAATATATACAATACTCACTACTACTTCCCTTTCATTCTTAGGTGAGGCTAAAATTTATCAGGATCATGTTTTCAAAAATCATGGGCTGTTTAAAAAAGTCTTTAGCAATCGAGGACCCCAATATATCTCCAAGATTATGAAGGATTTCTGTACTCTCTTGGGAATCCACAGTAACATATCTACTGTCTTTTATCCATAGACTGATGGTCAAATAGAATGGATTAATCGAGAAATTGAAGTATACCTTCATACATTTATTAACAATGTACAAAACAATTGGGATAAATGGCTACTCCTCACTAAATTCGCCTAAATCACATTTATTCCACAATAGATTATACTCCCTTCTACCTAAACTATGGAATTCATCTATTGTTCATTATTCCCCCTTCTCTGAAGTCCCCAGTGGAGTTAGTCTAACAATTTGTTGACAGAATGAAAGATATCCAGGTTTCTACTTTCACGTCTCTACAAAAGGCTAAAGATGCCATGAAAAAATGGTATAATGCTCAATTATGAAGCCCAATTATATTTGAGATTGACAATCAAGTCTGGCTCGAAGTAACTAATATTAAGACTTTATGCTCAATGAAAAAATTGGATGATAAACGACTCAGTCTATTTTCTATCTTGGGAAAAGTTGGTGAAGCAGCATATCATCTAGATTTACCTCCTCACTAGAAGCATCATCCTGTGTTTTATAAATCTCTCCTAACTCCTTATATTGTCCCATCTTTCTCTAACTAAGACTTACCTCATCCTTCTCCTGACCTTGATGATAAGGGATATCCTGTTTATGAAGTTAAAGCTATCCTAGATATGAGATACTTTGGTTGTAGATTCAAGTATTTGGTTAAGTGGAAGGGCTATCCTCATTTGGAGAATAGTTGGGAGCCTAAGGCCAATCTTTCTAGTTCCTCTCATATATTGTCTGACTGGCATAAGTCACATCCCTGATTTTTGGGATAAAAATTCTTGAAGAGGGGATAATGTTAGAATTTCCATTTTCATTCTCTTTATTTTATTCTTGCCTCATCTACAGAGTCCTTATCTTATCTTATCTTGCTGAGAAACTGATCATGCTGACCTGCTGGTACATCAAATGATATTGATTCTTTGATCTGATTCTATCATATTCTATGATATTCCATCATCATGATCAGATCATTATATAATTGTTATTATAACGGTTACTAGTCACATTCTTAGTAGTATATAAAGATTCTGTACTTCAATAGTTTCTCCTTAACTTTGACTTGGTTTTTCTTGCCCCTCATACTCTACTCCTAGACTAAGGTTCCCCAGTTGTACTGAGAGTTAGTTGGAGTTTATTGTGTATTCCTAATAGTAGAACTGACTAGAAATAGGGCAAGGTATGTAAAATATGCACGAAGTTATCTGCGAATCTTTTGCAGATAAGCAGTCAAAGGGCATGAGAAAATTGAAGAAGTTCCGAAATTGGGGGAAGTCCAATTATTCAAGTGAAACCCAAACAATTATAAGGTGAAGTACAAGAGATGCGAGATATAGAGTAAAGTGTGAGAATAGAGTGAAGATGATAATAAGAATGCATAATAAAATTGAATATCACAAACTGACTCAAATAAACTCAAATATAAAATTGCAACTTTAGAGAGCAGAATAATGAGCTGTCATTTCTAAATAGTGTACAGGCTTTTTATATGTAAATTTTGAACTAAACTAAAGTAGAAAGGTCAAAATATTGCTAGTAAAAAGAACTAAGAAATCAGTTTTAGATAATATTAAAATATCAGAAATATTACTAAAATCGCAAGATAATAATGAAACAACTAAAATAGGAAAGTAACATGATTATGAGAAAGGAAACTTGTGAACTTGACTAAAAAGAGAATAGAGGTTTTTGGCTAATGACAATTTAGAAAAAGATGCATATTGTTATCTACAAGAAAAGAAAGGTGTGAAATAAAAAGAAAAGATAAGAATAATAAGATGGAATAAAGGAGGGGGAGATATCAGACTCAGGACCTTCGGAGCAATGGGTGATGATGAAGATAACAAATAGCAATTATGCGAAAATATTGTGATAATAAGGATTCTTTACAGGATATTTTGTGTGAGGTATTGTTTTATCGCTAATGTTCGAGAACTATAATGAGATGAATAACAACAGTTTAGTATATCTTGGAGAGTAGAGGTAATCAGGGGCATATTAATGATCGAAAATTGCTGGAAGAAAGTGGAGGAAAAGAAGGTCAAGGACCTCACTAGCAGAGATTTAAGAAAAGGGGAGATAAATCGACATAAGCAAAATCAGCACAAATCAAAGAAGTCTCAGAAAAAGAGTCTAATAGTTCTTCTCATGCGTTTATGGCATTGCTGAAGAAAATGAAGGAGATTATAAAACAGACTTTCATCTTTGATGGCAGTGTGAGCAATCATATTTTGTTGAATTTTGATACTCTTACTAATTTTAAATCTATTTTGCTCCATCTAATTTTGATAGCCGATAATCACATTCTTCAAGTGACTGAAAGAGGAGATATGGTGATCTCCATTCCAAATGGCAATATATCTACTCAAATCAAATTGCGAAATATTTTATATTTGCCAGATATCACCTTTACAATTATTTTGCTTAGCAAAGTGGATAAAGGAGATTATTTGACTTTAATTAAGAATGGGAAACTTGAACTACTTGATTGAAAGAAGAATTGAATGATCAGTCAAATTTTACAAGTCAGCTGAATCTAGTAACTTAATCAAGAAGCTCGAGAAGCTTCTACTATTGGTCACAATTCTAGTGCTTTTGTAGCAATGTCCCTATACAATCTTTATCGATCCATGGCACACATTTCTTTAGTTGTACTTTTAAAACTGATAAAACAAAACAAAATTACCAGAATAGAATTAACAGCTAATTCCAAAAAGTTTTGTGAAGTTTGTGCCTAGGTAAAGATTAAATATGCACTATTCCCAAAATAATGAGAGCAAATTGTCTGATATTTGGAGACATTTTTCATTTTGATATCTGGGGACCAGCTCAAACTATATCGCTAGGAGGAAATAAATATTAGAGTACTTTTATTGATCAAGGTACTAGGTGGGGCTTTTTAGAGCCAATAAAAAGTAAAAGCCAGACGATGAAGAAATTTCAAGATCTGTCAAGATCCGACTTTCAGAGGGGAAGTCCAGTGGAGTTCCTTGGGGTGCGAACGGAACTTGGCTTCAACTTATAAAAAGTTGTGCCCTTCACTACATTCAGTGTTCCGACTTCAAGACTAGCTTTCAGACGGGAACTCTGAGGAGAATCGTAACGAAGACTTAGGAGTAGAGAGAAGGGAATCTAAGTTGATATTCGAATTGTAGAATACAATGTAATCTACAGCTTATATACTGGAAGTCCAAAGGAGTGTAATACTGGAAAGTAATCAAAATAATTACAAAGCGCAGAATGATGGAGCTCCAATGGAACGGCTATTCAGGAATGTAATCTACCGAAGAGAATCGAAAAGTCCTAAGGAAGGATCAGTAAGTTAAGCAAAGAATGTAAATGGAATATATCAAGGACTGATGATAGAAGGAATGATGTACTGAGAGATACTAGATGTTAGAATGTAAAGAAGGTGAAAGGAAGTCCGAGTGGAAGTTCAAAGGGACTTGAGAATGAAATGGTAAGAGAAGGATAGAAAGGAGTCCAGGGGGAGTTCCAATGGGAAACGGAACGGACTATGACAAGATCTGAATAACTTGGTCAAATGTTAAGAACCGAATCTCGAGTACAGAAGGAACTCTAAAGAAATTCCTGAATGAGTAGAACTTGGCTTCAGCTTATAAGAAGCTGTGCTCTTCACTACATCTTATTGTTCTGATTTCAAAATACAACTTAAGAATAGTAGAAACTCCAAGGAGTTGTCACAAAGGAATGAGGAAAGAGGAGAGACAAGTCTAAGATAATATTTGAACTGGAGAATATAAGCAGTTATAACTATATTTATATACTCGGAGTCTGGAGTAGACTAGTACTCAACTATACAAGTGAAATAAGGAACATATAAGGCAGTGTAATACTGTGCTACATAAAGGGGGACACATAGGAGTTCCAACCGGAGGGTAATGCTAGATAGTAACTAACTAATTTAACTAAAAGAGTAAACTAAGAAACTAAACATAAGATAAACAAATAATGAGAAGAATAAATAATTGTGAAGAGAGAACAGAAGTCTGAGTAGAGTCCTAGTGGACTTTGGAATGGAAACCTGACATCAAAACCCAAAATCATAAAAGAATCAAAGCTCTATAAACAGATTAAGGAGGAGAGTATATAAGTAAAGAATTTGATGAATATCTGATGTTACAAGGTACTCATCATTTACTTATTATTCATGATTTGCCTATTGTCAAGATCTCGTTCCAAGTCCGTCAGGATTCCGTTCGGACCTCCGGTATTGTATTCATTACCATCTCTTCATTCACGTTCAGTTCCTCATTTACTATTCCAGTCTAATTAGTTTAAGTTACCATCTATGCACTGCCCTTCCCCTCGGAACTCCTTTATGTCTCCCCTATCTTTGTATCATTATTTCATACTGCCTTGTAGTATGCACTGGTTTTACATTACCGATTAGTCCTAGCTTACTCCGAACTCCGAGTATATAAACGTAGTTACAACTGCTTGTATTCTCCAGTTCAAATATTGACTTAGACTCGTCTCTGCTCTTCCCTCATTCCTCTAAAGTGTGACAACTCCTTGGAGTTCCATACTGTCTTAAGTGGTATCTTGAAATCGGAACAACGAGACGTGGTGAAGGGCGCAGCTTCTTATAAGCTGAAGCCAAGTTCCGCTCGTATAGGAATTCCTTCGGAGTTCCTTCCGTATTAGAGATTCAGTCCTTAACAATAATCAACTCATGAAAGATTTTATTCATCATGGTCATAAAGGTGGCAGGTGAATTTGTAAGGCCAAAGAATATCACTAATAGTTTGAATAGTCCTCTGTTGGTTCTAAAAGCTGCTTTTTATTTGTTACCTTCTCTGATTTGAACATTGTTATATCCCCATCCAATATCAAGTTTAGTGAAATATTGGGCATATTTCAGTTTATCCAGTAGATTGTGAGTCAGTGGGAGGGGATATTTGTTCTTGACTATGATTTCGTTTAGTCTTCTATAGTCTTGCACTGGCCTGAGTCTTCCATCTTTTTTCTTGATAAAGAAAAAGGGGGATACTATAGGGGATTAGGAGGGGTATATTTTTCCTCCTTTCAAGTTCACCTCTAAGAACACATCCAACTCCTCCTGTTCACCAGCAGCTAGGGGATACACTTTACAATCCTTAGGAATGGTGTTAGGAAAGCTCAAGAATTGGTCAACAACTATAATCATTAATATCTCTAGTCTCTAGAAATATATAGTAACTGATAGTATAGTTGGGCAAGTAAGAGGGAGAGAAAAACCAAATCTGAATTAGAGAGACATCTACCAAAATACAAGCTCTTATATACTACTTGAATACAATCTAGAACATTCTATGGCTGACTGATACTATAATGTCATGTGGGAATTCTGACTAATGATAACTAATCATCATCATATAAGTGGCCCGAATATGGCCTGATGACTAAGCTTCATTGTGTAATCAGAAGGTCACGTGATCGCCATATGAAGTCCATGTGGTTGCCATGTGATGATCAATTCAAAATGGTAATTTGAGCCCAAACCAATGGTAAACAATAAAATCCTAACAGATGGCATCCAGAATTAAATCAATCACATGGTCCCATTTACGTTACTCAGGAAGGGAGTCGAAGGAGTCCTTAGTGAAAACTGAGGCAAAACTATGGAAAACTTGCAGGACTGACTCTTGCCATGTAGTAAATGACTTCATAGCCTCTTGTGCTATAGCACTAGTTTGAGAGACCATTTTATGGGTGCGTAAAATAGAAAAGTGTTGACATCTATCAAAACATAGCTCTTTGGTCTGCCAGTTAACTAGAGGATTATGTTCGAAAATCTAATTATGACCAAGAAAGATTGGGTATCCATATAGTTTAGTAATAGCAAAAGTGATATACTTACAATGAGAACTGATCAACATCAATAGATTAATAGTGTTGGTGATGGTTCTATAGAAATTAACAGTCCCATCCATATTAAGAGTGGTGCAAGAAAAGGTTAAAGGAGTGGTATGTAATGAATGTTCTCAAACAAAAGAGGTATCAATACTAGAGTATGTACAGTCTAGATCTACCAGAGCTAAGGCTGGAAAAGGAGTTAAAGAGTTGAGTATGGTAAGCTAGACAGTGATGGGTAAACTCTAAGAATCTTGTTCAGAGGTATGATTTTCTTGGCTTTGATGATAAGTTAAGAATTGAGATATATTCGGTTAGTATAGTGTCTCATTTATAATTACAAGGGGGAAAGCCATAGATACAGGGGTCAAAGAAGACATACTAACATTCTTTGATCTCACTCTTTTAAAGCCATCATCCTAAGAGCTGCTACTTCTTTCTTCTCAGTCTGATCCTTTAATAAGGCCAATTTATTGTCCTGATCAACAGGAGCAGGAGGGGGGTGTTTGGGCATATTTGGGAAATAGTGGTTAGGGGGGGGTATAGGATAGAAAGGAGGAGAATAAGAAGGATATACCATATCGTTGTAACCAGAGGAAGAGTATAAGACATGAACTTGTTGTTATCATCTTTGTGGGAATCGACAATTTCTTGATATGTGATCAACTTAGTTATAATTATAACACATTCGTTGTTCATTCCTGTCCAAAATCATGGGCTGTCCTTATTCTGGAAAAGTAATCACTTGGTTCATAGCATAAGCTGAACTCTATAATCTAGGATTTCTAGGTGGGGGGTTATATCAAGGTATTGGTACAGATAGTTGTAGTTGTAATCATAGTAGTGGTGGCAATAGTCTCATTTGTGGGGGATAATAAATGTTAGGAGCATATATTCTACTATAGTACCTATCTCCTTGATCTAACCATACTGCTTGTGTCTTCTACTTGGCCAGAGTATCAATGACTGGATACATGTCACCTATCCTTTGTGCTAAGTTCCGTCTACTGAGGTTTTTTCTAAATAACGAGATTAGGTAATCTTCATTTCCCATATTGTATCCCACATAGGAAGCTAGTTGTTCGAACTCGCTGATAAAGTCTGCTGCTATTTTGGACCCTTGTTGAAGCTTTTCCAGTTCTTGTTTAGCTTGTTCTCTTGCGAACTGATTGGTAAAGGCATCTGTTAATCGTTCTAGGAATGACGACATAGTTCCAAAGTTGGGGGTTCCTCCTTGTAGCATTTTTCTAAAGACTTCTCTAATGTAGTTTCTCTTCCAGACTGCAGGTGTTCCATTTTGAAGAAGGGTGAGTATGAACAAGATCTGCTTTTCTTCATCTTTATACTATTCTTGATTGAGATAGAAGTAAGCAAGAGTAGTATTTGAATAAAATTATTAGTTTATCTATATTGTAATCTAATTGAGAAATGTTTCTTCAAACTTGTTAGCTGTAGCTACTTATTGGAACTTCGCTGTCAGCCATCTTGGCAGATCTTATATCTGTGGCTTGTACATTGAGGTGCATACATGTTATGCACAGTCAAAGGCTATGACAGTATTTCAAAATGAAATGCTTATTAAATATTGATAAAATGTATGTAAAACCATATTTGCCAACTATTTTTCTCATAGTATGGGAAACTATAGGGAAAATGCTCTGAGAGTAGTAATATAATTATATAACTGAGGCCTATTATAAGTATGAGAATAACCCTTGTCCATGGTTTCACCATCAATGCTTCATATTGGCTTAGTAATTTGTCTCTTGTGGGTATTGATATAGGGTTTAAGTGATATGATAGAAAGGCTGTGGCAGCATTTGAGCTGGAGGGTGGTAGAAAGATTATGGGTAAAGTACTTTAAAAATATTACATAAATGTCCTAGAAAGGCTGACACAGTGCTGCATTCACAACTCTTATCCATAATAAAAATTCAGTAGAATTATGGAAATTAATTGCAAAAATTTGATTATATTGATATCATTATATACAAACAACCTGACACTAATGATATGGATAGGCATCAGACTAATATCAAGTGTACCAAAGAATAAACAATAAATGAGGGGATATTGAGCACTAAGGAATGACTAACACATAAAGCAAATAAGGAGATATCAAGAGCACTAAGGATTGAACAATATGTAAAGTAAATAAATGATAGCAATAGAGAATGCAAGGGGTAGATATATGATCCATCCAGCAGAACTGTGAATTACCAAATGAATCACTCATGGATTGCCACTTACCAATCGGGTCTACTAAGTAATAAAGCACATGCCTTCTCACTATAATCAGGATATCTTGTCATATCATCTTGAAAGATTTCCATGATGAGCCTGTCATAATAATCAAGATTCAGAATAGATACTACTAGATACTATCATTTACTCACTATTTGTATAGTTATTCTTCGGTTATCCCAGAATCCTTTAGAGCTAACTCTCTCATCATCTTTTAGAAGTGGCAAAGTCGATCATTAACAAATGTCCAGTACTGTATTCTGGTATATACTGGCTTCTTGGTGCTATCTTTAGCAGGGACTAACCCATTATTACTGCTAGTACCATTGTCCTCTGTATTCTGATTGAGTGAAGGGCTTGGCAAATTACAAGTATTAAGATGGTTATTAAACTCAATAAGAAGGTGTCTCTGTAGTAAGGTTATTTGAGCATATAATTAGAATGGTAATGTTAAATATACTAGTAATGCTAGACAAGACCAGTGTGCAATAGACAACTTGATTCCTGTCAGAGCTATGAGCTTCATCAATTGAGATATATTGGTTCCATTTTTGAGCAACTTTGTTAACTAAAAAAAATTAATAGAATTAAGGTCAGAATGAACTAATACTCACCTTCAACTTTATTTGACTATAGTTTTGTGTAAGTAGATCATTTACAAGTGATCTCAGCTGACCACGCAGTTCAGGATCCTAGAAAACTAAATCTAGCACTTCAAAGACATGTATATTAGAATAAATAAAGTTCTATTAAATAATATTAGTAAATATTATTCACTGAGTTACATATAATATTACTATAATATGATTGCAAAGTTCTGTGCAGTATGTGGTTAAGTTTGGTGAAAGTAGCACTATTAGGAGATGATCTGAAAGTATTTGCTAGCTAGTATTATTAGAGTGTAAGTATTATAGAATGGAGGAAAATCATACACAGAATTCAAGTAATGCTAACAACTCTTTTGTAGAGTCTATCTTGTGACTATCCCCCAGTTTAATGAGGTGAGCTTTGATATTGATAAGCATATGGATAGGATTTCCAAGCTAAACATGATATTAATAAGATAAGATGAAAAAGAAAAGCTTCATGGCTCACATCAATAAATGGGTCAAGGCTACCATCTAGAATCATGAGTTATCTACAAATTGACTTTCCAAATGTCTTTAAACACCTTGTTGACTGTAGTGAGAACTAGTCATCCACTCCAATATGGAAAGACAAAGACACCTGCTCAGGAACTTGAGTAGATGGTGGAGGACTAGAGCTCTGGTAAGACTTGTCATCTCTATTTTGTGATGTGAATGAGTCAGAGCCAAATTCATCATCTGGGGGTAGAGATTCTTCTGGAACCTGAGAAAACATGAAATCATTCTCTGTGGGGTTGAGAAGGCTGGCCTAAAACTGCTCTAAGAGCATTGTGATATATTGTTGTTTAGAAGAAAAACAAACTATCACACAGTAACATGAGGAGCAGTTACATTATTGAATGTGACTCAAACAAGCCATCTTAAAAAAGTCATAGAATAAAATTGCAAGTTAACAAAAATACATCTGTAAGTGCTGTGGATATATAAACTACTGTATATGTATAAAGTTACTAATATAGAGCTGTGTAAACTGAATTTGTAACTGGGAGAAACTAGACACTGCATGATGAATGGAATCTCCTATTGGGCTTGGATCATGCTGATAAGAATGTGAATAATTCCAGTGTTCATGCACTAGAGGAGTCCCATGTTAAAGAGATAGTAGCAAATGAATATGTTAATATCTATATAAATAGTTGCCAATAATCACCCTCAGAGGTTGTTTGCCAGTTGTAGATCTGGGAACAGAATGCATCACCTGTTGATGCATTGATGGCTGGTGTCTTGTCTTTAGTTGAGTTGATCCAAAGTGCAGCATAAAGTACTTACAGAGAGGTAGGAAGCATCTTCAGACTTGTCTCTATCCCAGGTCAAAACATGCGGAATCTATGAAGGGCCATTCTGGACAAAAATCAGAAATCATCTGCCTACAGACAAATATTTTGGCAGTGTCGGCAACAATCGCCATTAATCTCTCATAACTGCTCGCGATCTCTAATGATCAGTAACGGTATCTACCGACTGCTGATGATTGGCACTGATTGCAAACAAACCCTACTTCACTCCGAACCTATGATTGGCACTGATCATAGGTTGCAAATACAATCCCCATCAATCTTGAGCTTAGCATGAATATTACTGATTGCTGCCAATCAGTAGGTAGTTACTATCTGCAAATAATATAAATTTGAATATTATAAATGAACACAATACGATATACATACTATATTTACCAAACTAGGAACCTCTCTAATAAGTCAGCTCCTGGTTTGACCACTCATATGCATCTCCAGCCTTACTAACCTGCAGCTCTACTGTACAGAGAAACAGCTAAGTCCCATTAGTGTACCTTCTTCTACCCCCCCCCCCTCCCACTCTGCTCTGCTGTCATTTTGTAATTATTGATAAATCCTATTATAAATCTCTGTGTTGTCTACTGTGTACTTGAAGATAGAGTTAATACAGCTCTTCTTACCCAGCTTAGCAATTCTGAATGCCTGTCTCACTCTTGAGATGAGGCCATGTCTCTCATACAGGCATTCTAGTAGGTCTGTCAAACCCCTCTATATTTTAATAGTATACAATACAAATCACCCCCAAACTGCTATATCAGCATTCTCAAGGGTTCTCAGTAGAAGAAATTAACCTTGTTTGCTACAATATTGACTCCATGATTTACCATCTTGATAAAGCACGTTACCAGTCATTGGACTCTCCAACTGCAGCACCAATTGATATCACAATGCGATTTTGTACAGGGAGGCAGGGGTGACCCAAACTTTAGCCCAACCCCATGCTCCTATCCTCTGCCATTCAATTGCACTCCCTAAGTCAACTCACACACTTATATGCATGTTTACCTCACACACTCTGCCACCATACTTTGGAATATGGCCTTGCCAAGCCTGCACCTCCCCTGCCTGATCAGAATGCTCCTTCCCAAGGCACTTATCACAACAATATGTCAATATCCCTGTCAATAAATGCATGGATAACAACTTTCCACCAAATTAAACCTATTTGGTATTAGTGTAACAATGGCTACCGAATAGAATATTCTCACCATGCTGGCTATCATGGTGCCACAGCGAGTTTGCCCCAGGAACATTATAGCATTTCCAGATTATTTGTCTGCATCTAAAGGTGGCAGGTACACCATGAACTCAAATGTAAGAGAGTTGTATGTAATCTCAGGGCACATTGAAACCGTTAGCTTTCAGAGATCCAGCAATTATATGATGACCAAATTCAGGAAAGGACTCAAGAATTGTTGCAATCAAGTAGTCAAGGTTATTGTCAGATATAAGTAATGATCGAGGTAGAAAATCACGACTTGTAGTTGGCATTCGAGCACACAACAACAACCATGCATACAGCGTCCTAGAACTCTTCCTGGATGCTATATCTGTGCATGGTATTTCAAGCCAGGTGTGTGGCGACTATAGGACAGAAAACCTTGAGGTTGCTAGATAGATAGAACAACACCAAGGTCTTGGTAGAGGTTCCTACATATGGGGCCGATCAGTTCACAATACAAGAATAGAACATGTGTGGTATAACATTACCCAAGAGTTTGGTAAGAAGTGGAAGGATTTTTTTATTAAACTCGAAACCCACCATGAACTGGATGTGTCAAATTCTGCCCATATCTGGCTGCTCCACCACCTCTTCCTTCGCTCAATCAACTATGATCATGTGGCCTGAGCTGAAAGCTGGAATGCTCACAAACTTTAGCTTAAGAGTGAATATGCCTAATCACCTAAGGAAATGTTTTTTTTCAGTATGATTCAAGACAGTCCTAGAGGTTTTGAACTTGATACTCCCTTCAATGAAATCAAGACTTTCGATCCAGCCACATTTGGTATTGACTGGGATGTGATCCAAGACCCCCACCTCATGGGCTATCATCGAACATATAACTCAAATGAAGCACATCAGAATCTATTTAATACAAATCCAAAAAGCCTTATTGAGGTAATTTGTGATTTATCTGACTGCCCTCTAACTCCTGAACAACTCAATTGGCTTGACAGCACAATTGCCACCATAATTGATCTCACATCACAAAATATGGTTGTCCATCACCAGGTGTGGGTAGCTACCTTAGATATATGTATACACTTCAATGAATAGGAATTAAACATTTATAACCAATCTTGGTGTTATTTTAAGCTTGGAAACCACACTCATGAAATAAAAAATTTCCTAGAACGTTTAGTTTACATGATCTCAATGATGTGCTATACTCAAGCTAGGACTTCAATTGGTCCTATATTGGATTATTTCACTTCAGCTGTAGTCCCATAAGCAATCATAGAAGACTTATAATCAAATTCCCCAACAGACGCCTCAATTCTACACTGGTATAGTACAGAGTTGCATAGTGTTAATGTGGCAGAATGCCTGGTAACTGTGTCTATTCTAACAACTTTTTTCTTGTGTCCCATATCTCATCCTCCAAATCCCCTCTTATTGCACCTTCATCATTGGTCAAGCGGAGGAATTGATAAACTCTAAAGTACAAGCCAACTCGATTCTTCCACATACCATAATTGTATCCCAACACCTCAACTAATTCAGGGGTCCGAAGGACAACCTCTTGACCATCCGCCATTACAATCATTCCAGGTGTGATTGCATTCTTCGTATAGCTAGCCTGCATATCAAATCGCTCTGCAACTCCAAGAAGTATAGGCACGCATGCGAAGTGCCCCAATTGGCCTGGGCATAACTTTGCATGATGGCTATCTCTTCTGCAAATTGAGCATGGAGAGACAATACCTAACTGCCTCTATCACCAACAGATTTGGTACCACCAATCTCACTGGTATTCACGTTAAAGCTAGGGATTGCTTGTGTTTGACTGAAATAGTTACTGGCTATAGTAAATCCCTGCGCATTAACAAAGTGGCTACATATGTGAACCCCACATAAATGCTTACCATCAACGGGGATCTCCCTGGTCCTCTCTGTGTGAATAATATCACGGCTGCTCTTCTCATTACTATCCTGCTCCTGTGTCAACGCCAAGCTGCTCCACACTAATAGAAATATAAGTATAGACTTCCAACTAGAATGAACTCCACTTACTGTCATCACTAATTGCTCTCCCAACATCACCATGCCCATTCTCATATCTATGGAGATCTTTCAACTCTTGAATATTTGATTCTGATGCTGGTGTTGGAGATCGCTGGCTCTAAATGGGATATAGAGAGATTAGAAGATCTGCTAGGGCCTTATCAGAAATACTGGTATCATCAATTTCGATAGCCAGGGAAGACAGATGTACTGTCTCAGCAGAAATAGTGACAGCTAGCATTTCACTTGGCTCAACAATGGTAGCTGCATCACCTTGAGTGTTGTTGTCCACTGTACCTACTGGCTCCAACGTTTTGTTCAGCCATGTACCTCGCTCATTATGAGCTTCTGTTGCATGACTAGGTTCACTCGTCTGCCCCCCTACCATGATATTAGCAGCCTCATCTTCTAGAAGAACCACTGCCTCTCCAGCTCCTTCACTGTGGTCACGTCCTACTATATACTAAGTGAGGATACAGAAATAGAATTAACCAGGCTATGAAGATCACATACCCATTCCCTGCAATGAATAATATAGTCATCTGTCTCTGGCTTTGCCCACTGTCAATACTTCACCTCTAGGAGCAGGAGTTCTGCTTGATCTGTTGCTTTTATGAAGACTTTGAGATATTCCAGCTGTGAATTTGGTCACTGTCTTGGAAATTTTCATCTTGCCTAAAATAGACAGGGGGGTTATTGTCATTTATAAGGTTATTTACAAGACTCCAAACAATTGCTACAATTATTACTTAGGCCATGACATATATTTCCTATCATTTATCTAAGAACTCGCATCTTTGTGAAATATATTGAGCTACAGACTCAAGCCTTTACTGTGAGGAAAGAAAAGAGATTCAACTTTGGGAGATTATTATAATATTGATCGTCGGCACTAATGACCATACTGTGGCAGCACTCTAGCAACCATGTCAATCCGTTGTTTGACCTCCTTCCTAATATCTGCCACATAAGTTGGAAGATAGATAATAATTAGTGGCAATAGGATAAAGGTACCTTTTTCTGTACTTTGTGGCTGCTTTCTTATATAAGGCCTAGTTCATCTTTATATCCACACCTTGGAAGCTTATGCGACAAGAGTCTAGAAGTAGGGGTGAGCTGGTTCAAAATTTTTAGCCAGGGAAAAACAATGCTTCCAAGTAGGGTTCTAACCAAGGCCTTTATACATAGTAGGTGAAGTAACACGATACAAGTGCTGGGCCCTGAACCTGGCTCACACCTTCACGATACCAGCTAAATCATAGGCATAAGAATTCTAAGAACAACATGCCAGATTTGAAAAACTGAGGATTGACAACATTTCAAGCACTGTTATTGGAGACTACATGCATACATTTACTCTGGTTTCTGGATTAAAGACAAGAGGAGGCACTTACAACTCATCTGTCTCCAAAACTCTAGGGGAGAGGCATTATTATATTGACGCTAAGTGCCTGTTGGTGGAATGCCTTCGAGAATCCTATATAATTTCAGAGAACTGTATTACTATAAACCAAAATTAGGTTCTCAATGTCATTGTACAGTAGTCAAGTAATCAAATCAAGGCCTATTTGTCCCGATACTGCTCTGGAAATTATATTTAGACATTCATGGGGTTTTGTCTGTGTATATTTTATCATATTCTGTGTTAACTCAGGTGACATAGATAATTGAATGTCAATGCATCAGACTATATTATTATCTGAACAATGATGCAAAATCGAGCATGTCTGACATCTCAGCATTTTGGTACCATGACTCCAAGGATATTGCAGATTTATATTGGTAAGCAATGCATACTGTAGTGGCCTAGAGCATGGATGGATATCTTGCATGACCCAAGAATAGATGATTGACTTACCCATGTGGTATAAGCCGCAGAGTATATACTCCATGCACCACTTAACTATATAATTCTTGATTCTGGGTAAGCGAATACGTGCGCTGTGTATATTGATTACAACTAATTACCTGTAAAAGGTTGAACAAGATTCAAGTCCCCAGATAGAGCGTGAAGTTAGTCAAGATAATATTAATGTGCAGGAAGTCAATACTATGCTACTTAAAAAGGCATACTACAAAATTAAATAAGGGTACTACAAAAATTAAATAGACGTGCTATAGACTTAAAACAGAAATTGGACGAGTACAGAG
This sequence comes from Sarcodon sp. MG97, assembly GCA_003313065.1. Taxonomy (NCBI): domain Eukaryota; kingdom Fungi; phylum Basidiomycota; class Agaricomycetes; order Thelephorales; family Thelephoraceae; genus Sarcodon; species Sarcodon sp. MG97. The sequence continues at coordinate 17,022 of QGOD01000359.1, forward strand.
AGGAGGAGAAGGGAAGAGGAAGAGGTAGTGGGGAGGGAGAGGTGGGGGAACGAGGAAAAAATTGGACAAGAAGCTATATAAGAGATACATCTTGGGAGTTGCTGCAAGTCCCGTTTTGGCAGGTGGTAGCATTATAGTGGGGAGGTAGTAGGAGTGAGGCAACAGAGGCAAATGGAGATAAACAATATTACCACCTGCCAAAATGGAACTTGTGGCAACTCCTGAGGTGCATTAATATGACTATCAGCACTTCTAGCCTCCGAATCGCTCATTTGCAGTGTGAAATCATGCAAAGTCACATAGGCCCGAGAAATGACACAATGGCAAAACTCCCTAAATTTTACATTCATGAACATTTTGCATTGTTTAATCCCTTTTGGCCTAATTTGATCGAAAGACTCGCAAACTTCAAAACCCCCTTTCTATTGATTCTGCACACCTTCCTGCCCATTTGATCCTTTTAATCACCCCTAACATCCACTCTTTCAGCCTCAATCATATTTCATAGTATTTTTTATCATTTCACAGCCTTTTACTCAGCCTCATTGTTTGCAAATTCCATCTCATCAATTGCCTTTTATGGTAATTTGAAAGGTTCTTCGCTTTCCACAATCACTACACCTTCCACATTAGGACATTATTTCTAATTCTCAACTTTTTGCAGTATTGTAGTATGCCACCTATGCTCCCCTTCTAACTAGTTGCTCTCTAATGTACTCTGTGACACCCCTATATGTAGAAAATTGTTAGCACTGT
>QGOD01000364.1:4640-23640 GCA_003313065.1 Sarcodon sp. MG97
GCGTCCTATACCAGCTCCCCTTCTTCCAGCATAGGCACTGATATTCCGTACGGCGATCAAGGGTACTCTAACAGCACCCAGCAATCACCTTCGACGTCCATATCCTCTACCAATACTCTTCCTTCCACTATACTAGGCGCTCAAGTTCTGTGCAACTATCGAGGGTACTCCGGGTCAAACGGTCTCCAAATATCATCCTCGGCGCCCACGTCCCGTACCAACTCCCCCGCCTCCAGTCTAAGAGCTGACATTCCGTATGTAAACCAACAGTCCCCCCCCCAATTTTTAATGATCGTATTTAATACCCAGGCTCTGTATCATTACACATCCTGTCGCTGAACCAAGCGTTAGCATTCTGCCATCGAACGAAGAAGAAACTACCTGTCCGTCGCAATTACCCTTTACATCTGACTCTAACCCTGTCTCCAAACTAGGCACTCAGCATGATCACCAGGAACGCCCTAGTGATTTCCAACAGCCGTATTCGACATCCGAGTCTGATGCAATTAATGTTGTTATTATTAGTTCTGCTGCTGCAGACTTCCCACCCACGAGTGATTCGCTTTACCCACCACCCAACATACCCCCGAATCCAAGACCTGTTCAACATGTACTAACGGAGATATGCCCCTGCGTGCGGAAGTCTGTCCTGCAGCGCTCATACAAAAATGCAAGTTCGATGCAGAGGATCGGTACAGTCAGAGTTGGCAATCAGCGGATACGCTTCCTCTCTGTGAGCGGAAGCTGCGGTATTGCAGTAGCAGACGCGATAGCGGAAAATTTCGGTGACTTATTTGACAGAGATAGCTTCCCTTTGGTTCGTGTGAAATGTAAGAACATCACTGTCAGATTCGAATTTTGTGGCCACAAGCCTTGGCATGGCTCGGTATGTTGATTCCATCACTGTTTTCTCCATCTCAGTTTCCTGACAAATATTTATGATCAGGTGAGGACTGAAAATTACAAGAATAAACCATCGCCTACTCACCTTTCGAAACTTGCACATGACATTTCTCTCCTCCTTGTCAAATGCATAGATGTATGTATCTTCTCGCTTTCTAGTTGTCATGGTAGTAACTTTGCTTTAAGAATATAGCGAAAGAACCGTTTGACGAAAGAGAAGGTCGTGGATTAAGACTAGGTCCAGGGTTTACCAGAGCGGAAGACCTGATTCTTGTTGGTTTGGAACAAGTCTCACGAGGTTCCTGGCAGGCACATTTCCATGTCAAGACATGAACTCCATCGACGATCCTAGTGCTCACCGAAACATATGTACTGTCTTTGCATATTCCTTTTCTCCCTGTCGGCTGTGCAAAGCCTGAACTGCTTCGCATTCAGACTTTGCAGAGCCGAATGTTTTTTCTGATACCCTACATCATTCGTGACCGTTATACTGTTTGTCAGATATAATCAGGTGTGCATTCTCTCGGATAATTTATTTCCATTAGATTGGAGCATTGCTACTCCTGTGCATGGACCTAAAATTCCTATCGGCGGAAGAAAACACAGCAATCAGGACGGAATTCCATCAGCCGCTTGACAACTTGCCACTTAGTTGGAATCCTCTAAAACAACACAGCCTGAAAAAAAGTGGGGCAGATCGCTACCAGTTATGAATCAGGAAGTTGTCATTGTGATGATAGTAAAGAACCCGGTCCGGAGAGGCAGGGTCTAGACTAGTTGCATGTGCCCACCCGTGGACGGAGCAGCGTGAACTTCCGCCTTGGAATTGATCTCCTTCGCCAATCTTATCGGGCCTTCCATTGCGAAATGCTGCATGCACAAGGGGGTTTAAATATCCTTGACGACAGATATAGTTGAAGAGAAGCTTGCATCTACAGGGTCATCTATGCTGCTGCCAAGCGATGAAATAGCCTCTTCTGATTTCTCCTGTATTGCCACCCCCAAGGCTGTTTCGTCGCTTGTGACAGCTTGTCAATGCTATATAAGTCTGTCGTTGGTTTGCATGTGCATATAATTAGAGCTGCGTGTTGATTGCCGATCAATACGAGATTGTAAATAACCTACGCGAGTTGCACGGGTTCTTCGGCAGACGGCCGTGTGAAATGATCCGAACATCACGGTGAAGCGATGGAACGCGGATTGCACATATGAAGACCAATAACTCGAAGCCGGTGCGATCACAACTGATCCTATATGAATGGAATTTTCGGGGGGCTGATCTCTATCGCGGGTTTCGTGTGAGGATAGAGACTATAGCTTGGTATATGGTAATGTAGGCGGAGGTTTAGCACGTTTTTGTCAAGGCTGAGGCGGTCTGTCGCCACCCAGATTGGGTGGGCCATAGATCGGATAAGCGGGGAATGTTGTCTAGCTATCTCCCGGCACTGGAAAGGTCTCAGGAACAGTTGATAGAGCCATGAAACTCTGAGGTTCTGAGCAGGGTCGAAGTTCTGAATACAGGACAGTCATTGCCGAGGCTGTGGGGCCTGCAGTCCTATCTAGGCTTCGTGCCATGAGACAGAGTGTGGAGCTGTGCGTTGTTCAGTAATACGCATTTTACGCTACTACACCTTCAAGTTTCATGTCAACGAGTTGAAATTTTTTTGAGCAACCATTAGGAGAACTCACAGAGGCAACAGATCGCGGTGCTTTGATTGTGACGTTCGACTCCTATTTCAAGTTGGTTGTTGAGGATGACATCCTTCCTGACACGACGATGCGCATAGTACTAGCGAGCCAGATGGCAATAGAGGGACAGGATGGGGGGGGCATTTGCCACCCAAACATTTCGGTAACCAATAGATATTCGCTGATATCCGCCAAGATATTCTCCGACTTGTATTGCATAACTGCCCCATAAGTTAGTACAGGCACGACTTGGAGCCCCTTCATTCATCACGAACCACCTATACTCCGATACTTCTCCAACCGCTGATTGATGTTGCGATTTGCCTCGCGGTGTATATTATCAATAGGGAGGTGAACTATATTTTGCTTTCAGATTTTTTGTTGAATGTAGTCCATGTTTGAAGGCTGCCGCCGAGATGCGTGTGAAACAAAGAACATGTCATGCACTACCAGATTAGGTAGACATTGCGTTGAGCCAGGTACCGGATTATTCTCCGCCGATGCCGTCCGAGTGGGCCGTCGCCTGGTGGCACAAACTTGAAGTACTACACGCCTTTCTGATACATGACTGTCACTTGGGGACCTCTTCAGTCTCATAGGGCCGATCTCCTAACATACAGCTTATATACTTTGGCTTTTCGGTAGAAACATCAAGAAGACGTAATCTACTCATTGTGAGACATGATGTTTCCACCCTCTCATTTTGTGATACCAGCACCCGTGTCCGTTATCTGCAGGTACGAGTTCATGATCTCTCCAGGCAGGCGCACTACCATATTATGTTGGTTGGCATGAGTAGGACTGAGTGGATCCACAGTGTAAGATCCCGAGACAGAGATAAGTGCACGTAATCTCTTGATCTATCAGACTAGAGCTTGTCCTCATTCAGTTGTCGTCTCAGTTTGCCTCTAACAGGTTTGACAGCAGAACTTGCCATAAACATACAGACCTATATAACAATCACGCCTTCAGGGCTGCTCAGAATCTGGGCAAATTGGACTCTATGCTACCCGGGTACGGTGGAATCAGACATTGCTTGTCAGATGGAATATCTCCTTTTGGGAACTTCCAGGCTGTCCCTTTTCTTCTGAGTTCTCTGACGCTATAGTTCCCATCCGGCACAACTAGCCACAGCTCAATTCGTACACGTAATGTACGACAGATGATTGGTCGCCATTTGGTCTTCTCGTTCGTGGGCCACCTTGGTCTGTAATTGTCCTTTCTCTCTCTCCCCCTTCTGGGACGGCCTTCGTGCCGTAATTACTTACGTTGTTGCTGAACGGCAAGAGCGATCTGGTTAGACTGCGATTATCGTTCTGTGGAATTAGAACCGATATAGTAATAAAACATTTGTGCGTTTCCTGAATTTTACCTGCCACACCTGTTGCCTAATTCATAAGAATACAAACGTTGTTAAATTCCCTTCCCAGCCTGCCAGAGTCATCCCTACGAACACACTCCTGTTCTACTAATGTGGCATCGGGACGTATTTTGAGTCTTTGACCCAAGATATCGTCTCTTTTCCGAATGGATCGCACACGGGTATCAAGGCTTTTTCTTTTCCATAAAAAGGGCTTCAATACCGTGACAGGTCTCTAGTATAGGCCAGTGATCGCGTGTAATCTTGTGAGCAGCATTTAATCAGTAAACGCGATGGCATTGAAATCTTATCACCTTGTTTTTCATTCTGGTTTACCCGGATGAATCACACGTATGACGACAAAACAAAGGCATGTACTAACAGGCGGAGTGCGCTGTGTTTTACTGTCAACAGTTACTTGGGTAAACTACGCCTACTGCTCCCTAATTTTTGTTCGACTTCCGTCAACAAAAGCTGACCAACCAACTCTTCGAACGGTCTGATACCTCCAGCGGAAGGTCAGGCGTTTTCAACTTGACTGTTTCTAATTTCGCGCCGAGCTTGACTCTCCTCTTTAGGCACTCCAGCAGTGCAGATATCAACACCCCAAGCGTATCGCCTGGATATCTTTGTCTGCCAACCTTGTCAGACAGATCGACTGTTGGGTGCAGATCTATCTCAATAACCTGAAGTCTTGGACAAACAAGTGGCTGGGCGGGTCTAAACATCTACAGCTGGATGACCCAATTTCTCCAAAAGTATATCCCCGCGCCTTCCACAACCGAACATGGTCAACTCCAGAAGTGATGGGAAATTAGTCAGGATACCGGGACAGTAGTCTAGTCGGAGTCCAAGGTCACTTTTTCCATCCTAACAGACAAGGTATTTCCATGCATAACTGGAGGCGTTCGTGTTCCGAGGTGTCTCGAAGTGGTTCAACAGTGACTCTGACAAGGGATATAGTGGGTATCATGTGGAATATAGCAAAAATGACGATGGTTTGTACATGGCATAGCAACATATCGGCCCAGGAATGGGAGGTCGACATGGTCGCCAATTTCAACGAAGTCAACGAATTCGATGCAGAAACTCTAGTCGGACAGATCGCGCCAAGATTCTTACTAGATCTCTCCACTGCAAAGTACCGGGATCCGTACTTATTGATATCAATCCGGTGAGATCTTTGCAGTTAACTCAAGGAAATCTGATACGTGTGGATGATAGCGAAACGAATTTGAGAGAAGGGAGGGTCATCGAGTCGAGATCTATCCGGCCGAAACCGTGATATTCTATAGAGACAAAAATCACAGAGAGAGCAAAAGCAGACTTTTCCAAATGTTGGAGAGTGTGTGGCCCGTAATGGACATGCTCAGATCCAATTCGTGTATCCTGGCACAATGAATCGGTAGAACGTCCTGCGAATCAATCCATTATTCAAGGCGAGGGCGAGGGTTGACAGTGAGTATGCAAAGTGGTAGGTTCTTGGAGTATCGCATGTTATGTTCTACCACTTGATGGTTAGCGAGGGAAAATAATGCACCATAATTCTGGGGACTCCAAGGATACCGTCCTGAATGTCCAACAATCGTCGGAATCTTTTTGATAGAACGATTCACCGTAGCATAGACGTTAGGCCACCTTGCAGGAACATTTAGTCAAGGATACAGGAATTGCACCTTTCTCGATGTTACGGGGAGTGGACGCTGAATTTCGCAATTATGGCATTCTGAAACAAGTCCCGTCTGGCACCATGCTTCTAGATGATGATGAATCAATCATCGAGGAGCATCCGGCAAATGCTAATATTTGCCATATAAAGACACGAGCCTGATATCTGCGAAACTCCGAATCGGCGCACAAGTGGGTTGGTGCCAGAGGGTATGTTGCCGGGCATCCAAGTTGGAACGAAAGTGAGAATTGTGCAAAGGTTTTTGTCAATAAGGGGTGAGATGGTATTAAAGCGCTCTCCGTTATTCATCATCAATCTGATGGCATTGAGCTAGGTCCGTGATTGTCGCTTGTCTACACGTACGACCAAAGCCCTGTTTCTCAAGAGGGACGCCCAGCACTGCCGTAAAGCCGAAGTAGTACGAGCGGTATATACTGTCGTCATCAGGACCACGATTTTGTTCGAAGTGCATCTCTGAAGTCTTGTGTAGCTTCCAGAGATATATCATGTCCCTGAAATGGACGCAATGTATAGTAAGTACACCATATTCATTGACACCAGCACTACATGCCATGTAATGGATATCCATCCTCCGTCATTGCCCTAGTTACCCTTCTTCTCACATCAGGTGACATACTTCTAGTATCCTGATTTCCACCCATACGCATATTTATTGGTGATCCAGAAGCATCGGCATAAAATTGATTAGGTGGAATTTGACCGCCATAAGGGGATCCGGAGTAGTTGTTGATCATCTGGGGATGGTGTGAGGGTCCGGCCGGGGAATTCAACGGGATATTGTTGTATTGGTGATACGCGTTTGGCGTATGTTGCAGAGGTCCACGTTGTCCATAAATTTGTGGTGTATGTGGTTCTGCCATTGGACGTTTCCCGAACTCGGCCGAGGGTTGTCCTTCAGGTTTAGTATCCTTCTGTCTCAGAGGGGACGGGTCATAGAACAATTCTGATTCTTCATCGACCATGAATCTAAAAGACGGTGTAAATAGATGCGCCTTGTTCAGTAAATGGAATGGAATAACTGTTGAGTGCCGACATCCCATTGTGGCCCACGATTGGCTCGTGCGGTCATGAGCATCGAATTCCACTCGGATGCACTTTCCTGCACAATAGGTCAAACGAGTTACCCTCTTGAATGACAACTTACTATAGCAAGAGCCAGGGAACTGGATGGTTCTATCGTGTCACGAATAGCCACATTAGTATGCTGCTCTTTGGCGACAGTTTCGACTTGAGAGATGAGGGACGGGCTGATTTTCGTAGAGTTCAATCTGGGTATGTTGACTTTGATAACACCTGCTGGCTTGCTTGGGGCCATAGAAAGTAAGCTTCAAATTCTAATTGTGGATATCGAGGTGGGAATATTGAGAGAAGCAGTTCGGATGAGGGACAAGTTCAATGTGGCTGTACATTTGTTCATGTTCTTTCACTTATTCCCGGGCCTGTAATACGTCTTGTCTTGTTATTTTTTACTTCCGCCGCTTCCAGCTCGTAGTCGTCGAGTGCTTCAAGACAGGGCCTCAATTTATAGGAGGTCAACAAGATCCGTATTTCGTCCAGTCTCAAACTCCTCATGGATGGCAATTCTACGAAAATCAAGGATTCAGAGGCAAAAAATCACTCTGCTAAGCAACATCAAGAAAGACCATTCACTAGCCTGGGGTCCCTTGCTACGATACAACGCAAGCAGGGTAAATATAACGAGGGCCTTCTTTTCTTGATTCTATGGCATTATACGAGAGTTTCAAGTTCCTCTGGAGGTGTCGTTTGCTCATTACTGCATTGTTCCAGGGTAACAGACAAAGGGGAATGTTTACAAACTCAAGGCTACGATGAAGACATCAACCCGTTTGATCTTGCGTGACTGACATCTTTCAGTCATTCCCTCCAATGCCCGTCTTCAAGACCGTGACCCGACCTTGAAAGTCTCTTTAGATGGATGAGTAACACAGTGCCGTCAACGGATAATTCACATGCTCAGTGGTGGGAGTTAAACGGTATGTATTCATATTCTGACGGCAAGATTTCCATTTGTATTAAAAGAGGTGTCTGTTTTGAAGGCGCACGTAGCTGCCATATTTCCCGGTCTAATGGCCTTGGTTCATACAGATCATGATCGTCATGCCTCTGAAAGAAGCATACGGAAATGCTTGCGAATGCTCTGTTGCTCAACTACGACATGTCAAAACGGAGTCTCGTGAAGACGGACGTCGGTTCAGAGCATATCATTTTTGTACTGGTTTGGAAAAACAAATCTTTTACACCCGCTCGTCTGACTTGTTTGAGCTTGGACGGTGTTGTGACTTGGTCTAGTCTGTTCTCACGGTTTATCAACAAATGTGTTAAAGCGTACCAGAACCCGCAACTAAGAGATATATACCTCAGCCAGAGACGATTCTGTTGCGAGGAAGCCAATCGTCATACACAAGTATCTTCCTAGAACGATGGATGTACCGGTCATTTGTTGTCCACTTCAAGTACGCAGACGAACTATGAGATCGTTCAGCAACCTCAGTTAAGGGACACAAGCGAAGCTAAGAATATTAGGGAACTTCAAGTGAGTTATTGTTGTTATCAAGGATCGAGGTCCAATCGATCCCTCCATGAGTTGAGCCGTAAATCTTGTCGAATGAGGGACGCTTTAATGATCTGGTACTAACAAAGCGCAGTGAAGTACGACTCGGAGCGTGCACTTACGGCGCCAAAAACCAGGGGTACTGGTATGTAGGACCCTTTGACCTGTTCCTGAGCGTAGGCGAACTCGATATCAACCCATTGAGTGAGAGGGACAGAATTGGCATGTTTTCATAATAATTTCACCACCCCTGATGATGTTAGGCGGGGAAGCGATGGCGTTAAGAAGTGGAACCATCTGAGAGCCTGCAAGTTTTTGCTTATTCGCCTCTTGCCCTTGGCGCAGTTTTTCAAATGGATTGTGCCACCTTGGCAGCTGCCTCCTCGCTACCTGTTTGTAATTGTCGAAGTCATCTCTGTGATACTCACCGTGAACTTATAGTTTCACGTAGATGAGGACTCGCCATATAATTGCGCAGACGATGTAAAAAATCGCAGACTTGCCCTACAGACAGACAGTTCTTCAACCTTTACAGATGTATATCAGGTTACTTGCAGGTCTGTCCTCGCTGTGGACGATGCGTCGCGGTTGGTGAGCGGAAAGTGGTGTGATAGGTGTCGCAGTCACACTAAGGATGCAACATGGACAAAGTGGCACTATAACCAACATGCCGCGGACATGGCGCCACGCTCGTCAAGTGATCAAACAACGGCTAGGATATTAACAAGCCTCTTTGAGGAACTTGTCCAACACCTGCAAACTCGGGGCGTATGACACCCGAAGCTAAATTATAACCCAGTGGATAGAAATAAGTCTACGAACGTGTTCGTACTGAAACCGTGATCTGAACATACCGTCAAGACAACAATATGGACATGCAGGAATAAAACTTCCTAACTTTCCAACATGACGGTTTCTGCCGAACTATAGTTTTTATTACAGAGATAGCGCGAGAGGTTCGCGGGAAAATCCACGAGTCTGCTATTTGGCCTTGTTCTCCTGACACCGACCTTTGTCTGTGGTATCTGATTTGAACGGCCGAGAACGAGGAGTCTTTGCAGGGCGAGCCCGCACAATTTCCGGTAATGTGGAATAGGAAGGTTTTGACTCTGAATCACTAGATAGTTTGGAATGTTGTTTACGCTCCTGCCTTCTATCCAGTGGACAAGCTGCTGACGACGAAACTATGTTTGAATCCTCGGCTGATGCCTGCTACGCAAGAAAAATCTAGCCAATACCATAAAGATAAACCATCCCTTACCGAATGTGAATCTTTGTTAGCTGCGGATCTTTGGGCTGGAATAAAACTGGTTATCGAGGAGCGTTTGAACCGGACGGATGTCGTGCGTGCATCCTCTGTGACGTGCCTGGAATTTGATGTCTTCTACAGAAGGTCAACTATGTTCGAGGTTGAGAGCATAAGCACAGACCCTTGTCGTCACCTGGCTATGATGTGAGAGGTGACGTTCCCATCTTTTCGCTTTGCCATTAAGCTCGTCTAATGCCGTTCTCAGGTCCTTGATCAAGTCAGGCAGAGGCGTCCTGTACGCTGAGAGGTTGGGAAATATGGCATATGTCCATTCTGGATAGAGTCATTTCAAAAGACCAAACTATATAGAAATAGAACGAGCCTCGTAATATCCATCTTTCTGCCCCAATGTCTTGTTCTCTTATCTCCATTCCTTGTGCTGTTTTCCCTCCATTGGCACCTCTTGTAACGATCATGCCCAAAGCTTCCTGAATCCGATAGCGAATCTTAGACCTTACAACAGTGAGCCTATGCACCTTCTTCGAGATCGTAAAATGTATGGACATATTTGCACGCCCCTGCAGGTAAGAGCAACAATTATGTTCAGCTTCACGCGTACAGACATCAATCACGAACTTTGGACCTAGGAGCAACAGTGTGAGGATCAACATCTGGTTTGCTGAGGATCCTCTTGGGAACAATTCGCATGAGGAAACTAGGGGTACGCGAAGTGGGGAAGTTCCACGGGTGGAAGTCCTTTAACTTCATTTTCTCCAGACGGTCTAACGTCTTTGCAAGTGATACGTCATTGGGCCTGTATCCTGACGGATCGACAAAGCGCTTCAGGACAGGCATTACGTCTCCTGGTGTATTTCCCTTATACTAAGCGGATGAGCCTTGAGCCGTCAGGTTGCGATAGTACGAACATTGAGTGACTTGAGTCCAGGGGGTGGTTTAGGTAGTCGGGATAATCTTAAGGTTCGTGAGAGATGTTCTACAACCATCGCTCCTACGTCGGAGGCTTAGGGTATATAAGTGGTAAGGACGACGGTTGAACCAAGCACGGTTGACGTCAATTAAACTTGAGTGTGCGACAGGACGGTGATGGGCGGATTTTGACGACACGTGATCCCGAAGTCTGAACGTGACGCTGCCGCACCGCAGGTGAGTGAAGTGACCGAGTAAGGTTTCTATCAACCTTCGGTTCGGTAGTGCTCTTGATGCTCGTGCCATCACATTTAAACTTGCCCCTGTGTCAAGTTAATGTTACAGAAACACCTCCAGGGACAACGCAAGTATCTTCCCTCTAGTCTTATTGACAGATTTTGTTGAAGACCTCCCTGACTATTATCTCAAGAATATGATGGCTAGACTACACAAAGTCGAAACCTGCAAAGTATGCAATCGCCATCAGTATGCGTCGCCTTTATTATCATCGCGTCCTTGCCCAGATAACACACGTTCTTGTGATCATCAAAACAAACAGGTTCCACAAGAGCAGGGCCCTCTCGTCCTAGCACTTTCAGCATAACTGGGGACAATTGTTATGAGCGTAATTTACGTTCGTAAGACCACCACCCCTCGTTTTGCGACAGCCGCATGTTTGCTCGAACTCCGGACATGAGGCATCTTCGTCATCATGAAACTTGTAGAACGCTACTCGGAGCTAGAGCAGGACTTTTGTTGCACTTTCTGACTAAACGTGTTCATATCCATCTGATATGTGCAAGTCGCGTGCACCTCCTCCTGTCGCTCGTCTTCCCCGTGTCATTTTTAACAACAGCACTGAATGCACATTTCATCTTGTGAATATTCGCATGCTCTACAATTGTGCTCCAAATTCCTGAATGTCAAGGCTATTCGAACAGAGAGCATAGAAGTCCTGTACCAGCCTGGAGCAGGTACAAAGCTAAAGTATGACTTCATCTCCATGTGCACTATCCACCCACCCTTGCTAGCTCATAGATACCTCCTTTGGTCTTACTGATCTATTTGATGATGGAATCGATAACCTGCAATATGCTTTACCCGACGAGATATCTATTTACTCCATCTTCTAGGTATTACACCCGTGATGAGCGAGGCTTCCTATGGTGAATTAGCGACATCATATCTCAGGGCATACATTGCAGAAACCATACCCGCCTATGCACTGCACTTGAAGTGCTCCAAGTTTTTTGAGCAATCAAGTAGGCGCTGAGCTAGCTTTGGGATGGTCTGGAGCTGATACAGTAGCACCGGAAACTAGCCCTAATAAGGTTATAAGTCTTAACCTCAACCCCGATTCGTGGCCATCGCGTTTGTAACACGCAATTCGTTTTGAAGGCTATTCCAGAGATGACGAGCATCTTGGTTATCTATATCTCGAAAACAAACTATCTTAGGAGTAATCCTACCTGCCTTATCACACCGAGCTTCCGAGGTCCATCTACTTGCATCGATCTTGCAGCCGGCCTCGCGGCGTACACGTGCAGGAGCTTGTTAATCTTACTCAACGATTTAGTCCCCTCCAAAACATGAGGTTAACACCAGTTTCCGGTGCTACATCCTTGGCGGACCTCCACGAGTAAAATCGTTTATAACACCTTGCCCCGACATATCATCCGCACTTTTTCTCTTCTCTACTTCGCATCATGTCAGCTGGGACCACTGGCTACTCATCCTCACGGCAATATCCAATTGGTGGACCACAGGATACGGCTCTTCCACAATATGGCTTCGGAGCAGAAGTGTCTTTCGATGACCTAGTGGACTATAATCCTTTCCTCTTTCGCGTTTATACACCTAATCGTGACTCATCTCAAACCACAAGTGGTATCGAGAAGCCTCACTTCATCGCACAACGATTTCGAGATGAGAACATACCATCGAACGATTTAAAGCGAGAGCAACTCTCAAGTACATATGCCGATGTCTCGCGACACATGGACTGGACGACGAAATCATCCTCTCCTTATGTTTCCACATCATTCAGCTTTGCTTGGGCCATATGGGAAGCTGTCAGGAGATATCATGTGAACATGAAACATGACATCGAGATCGCAGTAATCGATGCGACAGCGGTAGCAAACCAAGCTGTCACTGCACTCAGTCTTCTTAGGAAAGGTAACCCAAGAGAGTGAGTCCACATTTGGCATTTGCACTCAAGCGCTCAACAAACACTTCGTACATCTGAGCAGACGACATCCCGAACATTGGAAGTGGTATCGATTTGCGCTGGAATCGCAAAGCGTGCTTGTCTACGGATCTATACCCGCTTCTGCGGTATTTGCGTCCATCCCACTTCTCCAGCTCCTGGAAAAGCTTCCGTCGTATCTCCTCGAACCTGATGCTGCCGATAAACTCTCTCCGTTTGATCGACTTGGGTGGGATTTCGATGTGAAGAAACCTTCCTTCAGACAGTTCTGTCAAGAATCGTCAGATAAATTCCTCCATATGCCGGTGGGACCCCGACTCCGTGATGCCACCAGCAGTTCTGTCCGTCTCTCGCTTGGGTTTTTGAGATCCTGGGTTCATGAGGTTTCGGCGAAGGATATGTCTTTTGCGAGAGATACGGTATTTAAACTGGCCTTGGTCATCGGTAGATGGCCTGGTCAATGGTGGGTCAAAGAGCACGATGAGGTGCCAGAGTTGCTGGAATCTATGGTACAGGTGGTGTTGGAGGAAATTCGAGAGGCTCAGAGAGCGCAGGAAGTCCTCGATACGAAAAAGACTCAGGCTATTGTGGACCAGCTCAAACTGCTTTCTAAAGATTGGGAGTACGAAATATCGCTCAGGAAGCTGCGACATCATTTATCTCCTCCCGCATCTCCCACGCCAGAATCGCCGGTCGTTCTGAGCGCTGCTGAGTCCAGGGCTGCTGTAAACACGGCATCTTGTTGGTTGACAGGTTTTATATTTGGAACTTTCGTCACTCTTTGCTTGTTATCACATCAGAGACGCGAGCTTTTACTGGTCACGTAAGACCATACAAGAATCGTCGACTTGTTTGTAGTTGTAGCTTAACTTATTATTCCGTTGTATTCCTAGCATTTATTCGTGTCGGTATTTAGGTAGGAAATGTTGTACGATTTTGTGTTCGTTATATGCAATATGATATAGCGGTCGCCAGAGGATTCTATTCTTGGAGACACAGACACAGATCCTTGTACCAAAATTCAGAAATGACGAGTTAAAAATTACAGAAATCGTCCCGAAACGGGGTCCGGAATTGGGTCAGGTACGCCGATCTCCTTCACAACATAGTAACTGAAAAACATGATTTTGAAAGTTAACGCGACTCCCGCATGGAATGCAACGATTGGAACGATAAATAATCGAGCAACTCGCGAGTCCGCCTGCGTACGTGTAAGAATGGGGTAAAACACCAAACAGTAAAAAAAAAGATAATAGACGTACAGATGCAAGGATTGGATATACGTTCGCGCACAAGAAATAGCCGGAGATTATGAAACCGACCCCAGACAGTATCCACCGGACCAGGGGTACTGGAATAACGCAAAGCAACTACTTGTCGATTAGGATCGCTCCTCGGGATGCAGAAAAAGAAGAGCATACGGAAACTGGGATCCAGATGAATTGGCCATAACCCCATACGGATACAGCTTCTATCAAACCCCATTCTCCCAGGCCATTATACCTAAGAGCTAGCCACAATAACGTTGGCCAGCCAATACCGTAGATGTATACCAGAATGAAAGCCAAGCTCAATAGCTGGAAATCGTATTGGATGGGCTCGGAGGAGAGGTACGACGCTATTGAGTGTGCCAGGGAGGAAAATACGTAAAGGGAGAATATAAGTGTTGTGAGGGTCCAAAAAGGTCCGTAGAGATCAGCAGCGGGTGTGAGATGAGCTGACAAGTAGGATGACGATGTAGGGAGTAAAGTGGTATAACAGCGTTTGAGAACCTGCGAACACATTATAATTTGAACAAACCGAAGGGTATGGGTCATGCACACCATTTTCGTATCAACGTCGAAGTAAGGCTGGTAATATTCTAAGTTCCAAAACGCGGAATTACCAGACGCTAAATCGAAAGATCATAATGAGGCTTTGTTATTGTTGAAGAATTATTAGAACATGCCTCTGTTGGCTGCTGGTGCGCCCCCGTTGATGTTTGATGCTCCTCCATCGGCGCCGAGGAATGCTTTCGAAACGCATGGTTAGAATAAGCCTTCGATGTTGGTGACAGAGAAGGATCTCACATCGGAATTGCAGAGGCTCAGGACCCTCCTCCAACCTCTATGGAACGAGTTTTGAACGTTGCTCTAAAAATTTCGTATGATAACTTACCTCGTCTGCCTCAATTTGAACGTATGCCATCGACAGAAGTGTGTCACAACTAAAATGTGACAAGGCGATGTGGCATCCGCGTGTATGCGACATACATGAATTTCCTGGCTTCAAATATCACCGACGTCAAGTCTCATAGAACACAGCTCGTTATTGTGGCACTCTCAGCTTCTGCTGTAACAGCGAGTCTTTTTACGGCATACAATGCTTACAACAAACGACAAAAACGTCTAGAACTGCGTGAAGATGTATTGCGTTCAGTAGCCAAGTCGTCTGAACCGGAAGGCAAAGGAAGAATTACTCCTCCACCGCCCCCGGAAGACATTCAGCTGAATGGAGTCAGCTCTATCAGTGTTGACTTTGGATATGATGAAGACCTAATCAGAGAACAATTAGCACGGAATTACGCGTTCTTTGGTGAAGAGAGTATGGCAAAGATTAGAGGAGCGAGTGTTGTCGTCGTCGGATGCGGTGGAGTTGGAAGCTGGGCTGCGGTTATGCTCGTAAGATCGTAGGTTTATTCCCCCCACACGACTTCAGAATTATATCATGCAAAGTTCAGAGGAGTGTCTAAGATCCGTCTTGTGGATTTTGACTATGTGACTTTGTCCTCTCTCAATCGACATGCCACGGCTACCCTTTCAGACGTCGGAACCCCAAAAGTCCGGTGTGTAGAGAAGGCTTTGCGCGAGTTCTCAAAATGGGTCGAAATCGATGCTCGCATCGATGTATGGAAGAAGGAAGGTGGTGGTACGTTGCTTGAAGGCGCAGACTGGGTCTTAGGTGAGTTTCACGAGACTTTTACGAATGAAACGTTTGACTCTCGTGCTAGATGCCATTGACAATATCAGTGCAAAGGTGGATCTTTTAAAATATTGTCATGACAACTACATCAAGGTGCTTTGCGTGTTGTATGTTGCATTATGCCTTATAAATCATAGTTCGACAGGTGTTCTCGTCAATGGGTGCTGGAGCGAAGTGCGATCCCACTCGAGTGCAGATAAGCGATATATCGTGCACAGTTTATGACCCGCTAGCTCGTTCAGTTCGCCAACGTCTTCGTTTCCAAGGCGTATCGTCCGGAATACCTGTCGTCTATTCTACCGAACCTCCCGGAGATGTTAAATTACTCCCTTTGCCTGAAGAAGAATTCCAAAAGGGTAACGTACAGGAGTTGAGCGTTTTAGATGATTTCCGTGTTCGAATTCTACCTGTTCTAGGTAAGCTTCATTGATCCTAACGACCAAAATTACGGCCCATTGATCTCGTGTTCTTCCAGGCCCTCTTCCATCCATATTTGGACTTCATGCAGCGACTTACATTCTTTGCGAAGTGGCGGAGAAGCCAATTTGTAAACCACTTGCAGTCAAGAACCGCAGAAAACTCTGTGAGCGAATCTACCGCGATTTCCTTGTTCGTGAAAGCAAACTAGCCGGAAACCAGATCAAGTGATTTCACTTCTTTTTCAATTTGTTTCTCATTGACTAACGAAGTTTCGTGTTTCAGTCGATTACCAATTGACGAAGATGATGTATCTTTAATCTTCGAAGATGTGTATCAGGGACGGTCCCTGATTCCACCACATGATGTTCCAACTAAACCGTCGATCGTTCGGTGGGATCCTCTTGGACCCATAACAGTAGATAATTGCGTACCAATGGACTTGAGAGATGCTGAAAAGCACACTAGAGAATGTTCAGAGAATGGTCGTAGGCCTGAAGATGTCTGGGGGACCAAAACACGGGATATCTATGAAAAGAGGGCGAGGGAAGTTCTTAGAAACAGAGAATGGGCGATGCAATGATAGTCCGTTATAATCCTACTCAGAGCACTAATTGTTGTTGTTGTATACAGTGCCTCCATCTAATGCTCCAAATCCACTCCACTCAACAGAACGTTTATTGTTGCATACAGCAAGTTCAATGTTTCAAACGAACGAAGGTCAGAAGGAATTTTATATGAAATCTGGACTGCAGATGAAGGAAATACTGTAATACCAGTGCCTGGCTTTCAAGCTAGGATTCCTCTGCAATCCTGAGATGCTCGTAAACGACCCCGACATCGACTGACTCACAATAGTTCCTCCTTACCGATATGTGTTGGATTTGCCTCGCACTTTGCACAGCTTCACGCACGTCGTGAGAAACAAATAATATCGCATGCCAGTGGAGGAGAGATTGATGAACAGGGATGGGGCGAGCCAGCTGGACGAAAAGTGGATGTTGATGCAAGATCATGGCATAAGGAATGTTGGATTACCGTGTGCGCCAGTGGCTTTCAATGTACACAAGTAACGATTCCCTACCCTGGACCCTGGAGAGTTCAGGTTGACGCTTGAGTGAGCTCGACTTATCTTCAATAAATTGTAATGACTGTTGTGTGAGTAGGTAAAGCGTCTATGTTGTAGGAGGGAGCTCTTGATCACCAAGCTTCATTTCACTTTACAATTTAAAGCCAGTCCGTTAATAGAGTATTTAATACTGTCCTTGGGTATCGGGAACATCTGATCTGCTTTTCTTGTTCGGCGCGGAGCTGCAGGATGTGAAAAATGCCAACTTGAAGTTCTATCCCATCTCCTGCTTCAGCTCTACTATGAATGGAGAGTTAAGGGAAGCAAAGGCAACGATTTTAAATTGAATGACCTTGGATAGGTCATGTTGCTTTGTGCTTTGTTTTTACGCCGATTGCCTCTGGTCTGGGATACCGCAAACTCAGTGAAAGGTGGTGTGGCCATTAGTGACGCTGCGCTGTCGTTGAGATCCAGCTAAGGGATTAATAAATACCTCCGTCGTCAGATCATCAGCTTCTTGCACGGCAGCCAGCGCTCGGTTAACCTATGCTCGTCAAATAGCAATTTGCCATGGCCGGTGTGGTAGCAGTTCTGTTTGTACCGCTCTCACTTTAAAGTAGTAGAGCTTTTATTCATTTGAGTTCAAACAGTCTCAGTGCCTGCCGAATGCGGTCAATTTGCTACCAGAGTGCATCAAGCTGTGCCAGTATCTTGTAGAGCTGCCTGTGCTTCACCGCCTTCGAGGCTGCTCGATTTCTTGACTCCTTATACCCCGCCTCCTACTCTCACCACCTGCTTAATCTGCCTACCCCATGTCTACAAATCTGTCCGATGCCGCCGTGGCCTCGAACACAGAATTCGGGCGGGACGAGACAAAGTGAGTAGCTCAATCATAAAAGACGCACTATGTACACGCCTTAATGTGTTCCTTATAGTGCCGCCCATGAAAGCAACGATGCAGCTTCTACCGACACTGAAGATATCGATGCTTTAGGCGACGATCCTCGCGAAGACACGGGTACTGCAATCGTGCCATTCCGTGACCTTTACTACTCGTCAGAGGTCCGCGCTTCACTCAGACGATTGAAATCTGCTGGCCACAGACAGCATCATGTATTTCCCCCCATGGGAGGAACCAGGGAATATGTTTTCGACGAAATCTATAATTGGCTTGATGACGCTGACGCACTCAATAATATTCTCTTGATAACTGGCAGTCCTGGTGCAGGTAAATCGGCAATTGTATCGGGTTTGGTAACCAAGTTGTCCAGGCAAAGACGACTTGGCGCCGGTTATTTCTTCAGGAGGGATGAGGAGGATTTGAGAGATCCTGGCGCCCTATGGCGCACCGTGGCATACGATGTGGCCCGACATTATCCTGCGTTTTCCGCAAGTTTGGTCGAAGCCTTGAGGGATGGGAGGGTTGATATTAAGGAGCCAGACATTCATCTGCACTTCAAGCACCTGATCGAAGAACCACTGCTGAAATCCTATGGCACTTCGACAACTCCCATTATTGTCATCGATGGCCTAGACGAATGTGATCGATTCGGCTCGCAGGCCGCTCAACGAAATGCCCTTCTGGATACCCTCGCACGGTGGCCACGTCTTCCAAAAGCATTCAAGCTTATCGTTACCGGCCGTGATGACGGCGTATTCAACTCCTTCCGTAGTCATTGCAAACAAATAACGCTTGCCACTGGTCATGATGTCACTCCCGAAGCGAATGACGGCATTCGCTGTTACTTCGAGGGACGTTTCAAGGAGATCTGTAAGAGGACTCGTGCTCCCGAATGGCCGGGGGAGAAGGCCATCGATCAACTTGTTGCACAGGCAGCAGGAAGATTCATATGGGCGAAAATGGTCGCGGACACAATAAACGAGGAATCGCCAAACGAGCAGTTGAACCGGATTCTCAGCGGAGATTTGGGCGACCAAGCTGTCCTCACCGAGT
>QGOD01000364.1:33831-44140 GCA_003313065.1 Sarcodon sp. MG97
AATGAAACTGCACCCCTGGGGAAAATATAGTCGTAAGAAATTGACTGACTTTGGCTCTTTTCGCCTTTTTAGACACTTCCTTAGACACTTTAGTATGTTTCTGATATTTTGAGCCTCCAGTCACGTCTAATGACTCGTCTCGAGGAAGATAATGCTTTGCGGGGATCAGTTTGAGAAGTGACTCGAATGCATCGTTGTGTCGTTCCAGCGAAGTACGTAGTTCCGCTGCGGAAGTCATAACAGAGGTGGCATATACAGCAGAATCCAAAAAAAAAAGTTCAGTTGGCAGACGTTTGAGAAAACCAACGGCGTGGTACAGCGGCGTTGTGCATAATTGTAGTCGAAAATTGGGATTTGATAAGGGCGTTGGTAAACACATACAAACAGCGTCCCTACCGCTTGACTGTTATCGCATCCTTTTATAACGACAATCGTCAATATGTTTCAAGTACCGCGTAAAGCGATCTTGACTTCGGAGCAGCTAGCTCGATTTCAAGCATCACAAACTCACAAAGATGTTGTAACCTATATTGAAAGCCTCAACAACTCGGTGGTTGGCATAAGGCTAACAGATGAATGCTCACAATCTCCTGTAAGTTTACATACCTGTCATTTTATCGTGCACGTTGACTCGAATCAGGACGTACAAGCCATCTTGACTGTTCTTGATCGAGTGGAAGAGTTGGCGAAAAATACACCGCCTGTTGACAATAAGGCTTCGAGGTTCGGAAACCCTGCATTTAGGTCGTTTTATGACAAAGTTAGCGAAGTATGTATATGTATAGGGACAGCTAAGTTTCTTCAGCTGATTTCGCCAAGGGATTGCGATCGCTGCACTTGTTGATACCAAATCTGCCGGAAGACGCGATTCGGGAAGTTTCGGTATATTTCCTCGAGTCCTGGGGGAATAGAACTCGAATAGACTATGGAAGCGGGATGGAATTGAACTTTTTGTGTTGGATGTGCGTTAACTCCTCAACAATTGACCAAGCTGTTATTGACCATCGTGATTTAGCCTATGTTTAGAGAAATTAAATGTTTTACAGGAGAGTGATCATGTTGCAATAGTTGTTCTGATATTCTGGCGGTGAGTTTCCAGACTTGAACTATGGAGATTCAGTTTACGATCGAGTCCAAGTTACCTCCAGGTGATGCGAACACTTCAATCAACTTATTGGTTAGAACCAGCGGGATCTCATGGCGTCTGGGGGCTGGACGATTACCATTTTCTCCCATTCTTGTTCGGGTCAGCACAACTGCGAAGTAAGCAACCGACACAGTGGCCGAATATGTTAGATATCCTAACTTGCATATTCAAGATCACAAGTATATCAGACCAAAGTCAATACACGATCCTGAACTCGTTGAGGAATATGCAAAACATTACATGTACCTTGCCTGCATCAAATTCATCAACTCGGTAAGTGTCCTTTAGCAGAATATCGCATTGCGTTCATGTCAACGTGCTTTTTTTATCAGGTAAAGACAGCCTCATTACGATGGCATAGTCCCATGTTGGACGACATCTCCGCAGTCAGTCTCACACGTCCCTATTTTTATCCCCATCTATTTTTGCTGAACACCGATATGGTAGGTCAAAACATGGGATAAAGTCAATCAAGGGATGATCAAGATGTATAACGCCGAAGTTCTGGGGAAGCTTCCGGTCATCCAGCACTTCTTCTTTGGTTTCATCCTTCCGTGGGAGGGTCCTTTCCCAGAACAGGATGGTCATGGTCATGAAGGATCACACTGCGGTCACGATCATGCGGGGGCTGCTGTCGGACAAAAGGAAGTTGTTGGATGGGGAGATTGTTGTGGGATCCCAGTTCCGTCCGCCTTTGCTGCTGCTGCAGATGCAGAAAAAGATTCCGGAATGAGGCTGTCTGGGCCAGCTATCAAACCTGTACCTTTTGATTGAGATCTGTCCTCAGGCCTTCAAAGAGCTACTTACGAGTCGCGTCTGATCTCTTCGTTTAGAAGGTAACCCGACTAGGAAGAACAATAACCACGGTAATGCTCCTGAGGACCTTGTATCATGTGTGAGCCCAATCTTTTGAGACTGACTGAATAGTTCGAGTACCGTATCGCGGAATGAGGACGTACAAGCTCCACGACTACTATTTCCTACCCTATATTGATCTCCCGTTGCTCCGGGATAACGATTCTCGCATCTGTTTCAAAGATTAATATATGTACTGTTGTTCTCTAGGTGCTTTGTCGAGCTTATCTAAACCTGTCTTTGGACGGATCTCACCCGATGCCTGTGTGATGCATTCGCAAGTTTCCGGGGTAGTGTTGGAAAAGTGCCTCGACATTATGCTCAGTGAAACGAAACAAAATTCCGTTGATGGATTATCGATTATCCTTCAACGTCGTTGGGGGTCTCGTTGTTGTCAGCACCATGTTAGGTTCTCCCCCTCCTATAACACTTTGTCGGTTCATCTCTGAATCAATTGACCTAATGTTTGGACTCGAAAAAGAAAACAAGAACTTTTTAAAAGGCTCATCCACAGCTTTTTATTATCCGGGGTCGCCTTTCAATCTCACAATTCGGCCTATCAAAGTATATCAGATTGAAATCTTGCACGCCAAGGAACCAACGATCCGAGTCTATATCGTACATGGGTATACATAGTTGCAAGCAATCAACATTCATTTCTTACTTCTCGTAACTCTCGTTCGCGGCATTGCGTTTGTTTCTTTCGGTTCGTCTTTGACTGTCGGAGTTTTTATAGCACCTCTCCTCGCGCGGGTAACCTTCGATGGAGCTGAAGGCTGGGGAACGGTCGCCCCCACAGACTCGTCGTTATTATCATCGTCATGTTGCAGATCGGGAGTATTCTCTTTCTCATCCCCAGCCACAGGATTATCCGCGGTTTTGTTCGTCCTTGATTGAGCCAACGTGTGCCCCTTCTTCGTCGTTGAAACGTCTAGAACAAGGAGCTCCTCTTCCTCCTTTATCGTTTCTGTTTGCTTTCCGCGACCAGTCCTTTTTACTTTAGCGGCAACAAGAACAGACTGCTCTTCAGCTTCCGCAGACTCCTTGCTAACAATCGGCTTCCCTCTGGTACCCCGTCTAGCAATAGTTGATTGTGACTTCGTCATCTTCGCACCCTCGTCTTTGAGATCCGATTTTAGGGTTGTTGTTGGTGTTGTTCGCGCGCGAGTCTGCCGAGCCGCCTGAACTTTGAGCATAGAGGCACTCGCAGCAGCGGCAGGGACCTTGCGTGTTGTTCGACGCGTCATACCCGTGGTTTCTTCATCAATCTTCAAGTCGACAGATTTGGTCTTTCGTGGTGGCTCTGATTGAGATACGGGTTTAGTTGCCTGAACATGGTAGGATCAGTAATTACGGCGTTTTGCTGTAACTAATCCATTACGCACCCCTCGATCCTCAGTTATACCTGTTCTGGCTCTCGCCATTCTTGGTGCGCTTGCGGTAGCCTGGCCACCATACTATCAGATGTCAATTGACTCTATCACAACCAAGAAACGAACCTTCGAGGGAGGCTTTGTGTTTCGCAATATTTTGCGAGGTTCTACAGGGTCTGGTGAAACAGATTTTGTTCTCTTCTGAGCTCCCTTCCGTTTGTGAACTACAGCTCCCTTGAGCTCTTCGTTACGGATCTGTTCATCTTCATCTACATCAATGGGAACGTCGACTGCATCCCCATCAATATCGACTCGATATCCAGCAGGTGTGGTAAGCATCTCTTCGACGCCTTCAAATGAAGGGGTAGATTCCTCTTCCCTCACGAGAAACATAGCTTTGACTCCAGCGTATGCTGGTGTGGCAAGTTGATCTTTAACGAATAGTCGCTTCATGTCGCCAAATGCAGGGGTACTGGGTTCTCTGGGTTCCACGAACATGTGTTTCATCCCTTCCATCCGCGGGGTTTTGGTAGGTACCGCTTGAGGAAATACCTCATCCACAGAGCACTGCGGTTCTCCTTCGGATTTGTCCAGGTCGAGCTCCAAATCTTCACTGTGGGCAGGCGCTACTGCTGTGGGGTCGCCGCATTCTCGTCCGTCCGTACCATGCTCGTACTGACTGTCACATCCGTCTTCAGCCATTTCGTTGTTGCGAGCTCCTGAACCCCAGAACGCTGTCTCCGCATCTCCTTTGACGGGACTTAGGCTAGCTCCAATACTCTTCCTTCTCTTCATATCTTCAACCATCACTTTCATCCTTTCTAATAAAACGGCAGTATCCTCTTCCTCGCGAACATCTGCCTTAGAGTCTCCGCTGTTTGCTGACAATCCGCCGTCTTTGGGTAAAGAGAACACGATTGGTGAAGGGGGGATGGACGACATCCTCCTTGACCCCGGGATTCTGGTATCAGACGGGTCGGGCACTTTCCATGCGGAATTTCTTCTCTCCCGAATAGCCTTACGAAAGGACGGTGTAAGGTAGATGTAAGAGGACAAACAGAAAAAACACACCATTCTCTCCGCATCAGAAACTTTTTCTTTGCGGAATACAGGGGCAAATTCTTCCTGTTTCATTCCGTTATCAGCGGCTATAACAATATCTCGAACTTTCCAAGGTTGGACGACACGGACGCGTCTCGGTCCTTCCACTGAGTAGCCCAATCTGGTCCAATCGGAGGGGGCAGATCGTTGACTAGTCGCTTGCGGAGTCATAAAGGGCCCAAGTTGTCTATGCGGGTCTTCCTCCGATACATCTCCCAGCACCTGATCTTGAACTTCCAGAGTATCGTTGCCCTGTTCTTCGAGCTCTTCTATCACTGCTTCATTCTCTAGTGCGGCAAAGACCTCCTCTACCTCTTTCTCTTCCCGAGCTTCTTCAGTCTCTAGTTCGATCTTTCTAGCAACTCTGTGTGCAGATCGGATTAATACAGTGCGATGGAGGGAATTCCTTGGTTTGCGATTTGGTGTTTGATATTGTTGTTGAGAAAGCTGGGGCAAGTGCTCAGTAGCTCTGACGGGAGTGGGAGGTGCCTGAACGTTCTCTAAGATAACAAGGTCGTCATCGTCGTCTTGAACCACGCTAGGATTGTCCCCATCGACCAGGACGATATCATCCTCTTCCTCTTCTTCCTCAATCGCTGGAGCGTTGACAGCAGGCTTGAGAGGACTTAGAAATCTCGGTTTTAATGGACTTTGCAACGTCCGAAGGTTCTCTTGTGGGTCGGGGCTTGGTCCAGGGCTAAATACTTGTGCACATTGAATCATAGACATTCGCAGGGTCTTTCTACGACGTGTTCGATTGGGTTCAGGAGTCGATAGAAGGGCTGCACGCAATTGTTTAGGGGGGTAGGTAAAACGAAATATCTTGCGGTGCAGTTCTATCTCGCTCTCGTTACCCAGGGGGACTGTGGTTGGGCCAAAGGCAGTCGGGAATATTATGCATCCGTCTGCTGTCAGTCCCGACGCACCCAAAACTACTAGGAATGCCTTGAAATGCCTGAATGAGTTCCCGTTGGCTTCGATGTTCAGGGAACTTACCTTGCGCTCTTGAAATGTGATTTTACAATGTAGTCTGCTGACAGTCTCGTAGTATAATCTAATGCTACAACTCGGATCGCGTCCGACCGTGATTTCTTCCTCATCGATAGGAAAGTGTGCGATTGGTACTGTTGGTTCGCTGGTTTTCATGACACTAAGAGTGCCAAATCGTCCTATGTGGCTGCCGTCCATTTCGTTATATCTCGTTGCAGTAATAGTGAAATATCGGGTGCCTAGTATGATCCTTCTCGACCAAAGAGTGTTTTGTTGTGAAAGAGAAAGAAAGACAGAGGACAAACACGACAACCGGAAGTGCGTTGAGTGAGACGCGACAAGACGCGACTGTCAGGAGTTGAACTTCCTCGGCAGTTGCCGGCCTCTTAGCTCTCCTACCAGAACAAAATGGATATCGATTATGATGAACCAGATATCATTCACAGCGAAAGGAGGTCAGGGAAACAAGTGCTCACTGTCCCAGTAGACGATGCGCATCCTTTTGATCTAGAAGCATACATCTCGAGTTATACAGGTGTGGCAGATCTTAGCATGTTTTGACAAACGGGCTGTAATGTGTGTTCAGGGCGAACCGCCGTGGATCGTATCATTCATATCATATCAATATGTCCAACCATTGCCACTCAAGCCCTCCAGCTGGCGACGGAACATATTTACAAGATGCGGGACTGCAATCTATATCATCACGCAGTATCTGCATACGAACAAGTTTCAAATGTCACTGGCGTCCAGCTTCCCTCATCCTCTGACATCGCCCCTCCTGATCATAGCTGGATCGAAGATACAACTTCGAAAAATCAATCAGAGCGAGCAAAGTTGGAGGTCGAACTGAAAACATATACGAGCAATATGATTAAGGAGAGCATTCGAGTGCGTCTCTCCCACCAAGTAACAGATGACTTACAAAAAGTCTGATTGTATTGACGACAGATGGCCCATCGAGATCTTGGCAATTTCTATCTGTCCACTGGTGACTTTTCCAGCTCCCTAAAGCATTTCACCAAGTCGCGCGAATCTTGCACAACGGGTCAGCATGTTCTCGACATGTGCATGTCTATTCTAGAAGTATGTACTTCCTCCCTTCGATTGTGCGATAAGCTCACATAACGAACATCTAGTTACTTATCTTACAAAGAAATTACTCTCATGTCTCCACATATGTCTTTAAAGCCGACACAGCCCTAGAAACAGCTACTGCTTCAACAAGCGGTGGGAATTCCAATCAGCAGACCGCGCCTAGTGTCAAGAAACCGCCTGAACGGGCAAAGTGGCAAGGCAAACTCGATCTCGCTAGTGCCTTATCCCAGCTTGGTCAAGGGAATTATGACAAGGCTGCCAATTCTTTCCTAAACCTTGGAGCTCTGACAGATCTTGGTGACTGGATTGGAAAGGTTTGTTTACTCTTGAGCAACACCGAGTGATAACGTAGCTGACTAATTTGAGTAGCTTGTTGCGCCTGGAGATATTGCCATCTTCGGGACGCTATGTGCGCTTGCTAGCCTTCCACGCTCCTCTATCAAAACAAGGTTGCTGCAGAATGATTCGTTCCTAGTTTATATTGAATATGAACCATATGTGCGTGAATTGCTTGAGGCGTACATGAACAGCAAGTTTAGCACCGTGTTGGAGCTCCTTGAACGATACTCGGCAAGTGACTTTATGTTTTGCTCCACCCGTGATCATTTATTTTGCTTCCACAGACGCGCCACTATGTGGACATCCACCTTTCGTCACATATGAAGACTCTTACGGATCTTATTCGAAGTCATGCCTTAGTTCTCTACTTCCAGCCATTTTCATCAATCAGGTTGGATCGCATGGCAACTGCTTTTGGATGGACGGTAGAGCACGTTGAACAAGAAGTTGTTGAACTCATTCAGTCTGGTGCAATCCGTGGGAGAATTGATAGTCAAAATAAGGCGAGTTTCACAGAGTTCCTACTACAATTTGCTTGCTTGACGTATTTTTCCTAGATTTTGAAAGCCAAGGAGACGGATGTTAGAGCTGATTTGTTTGCGAGAGCGATACGGACAGGAAAGGAGGTGCAGGCAACGAATCGGAAGCTTTTGTTGAGGATGCGCTTGTGAGTCAACCCGAGGGATTCTTACATTAACGGCGAGGAGTCTAACCCACCCATATTAGACAGCAAGCCGATCTGATAGTGAAAGCCACCAAAGGACAACATACGACTCGAATCACGGATTACTTCCCAGAGTAATCACTCGTAGCCACGCATCATCCCCGCTGTGGCTGCAGGAGTCTACTTTTTACACAATGAATCGCTGTAAGGATACAAACGGTACGCTTCGGACGACGACAACATGATTTAGAATTGCACCGCTACTGTATCAATCAAACTTCTCTTCATTGCGTCGGAGATAGCCGTAGATGAGAGAATAGAATCGACATTCAATATTCAGTCTCCAATTTTTTCTTTTACGAAAAACAACCAGACAAGTCAAAAAGCAACATGTCTTGAACGTTGCAACGAGAGTATTCTCATTTTCTTCTGGTCGAAAATTATATTGTGCACTACAGCTCTACCATGGAGCTACATTTGCTATGGAGTGCTACGGTAGTCGCGAGTCAATTCTACTGTATTTGGAGAAAAACCCAAAGCTCTGGCCAGGATTGAAACATTTGGAAAAGGTTCGAATCGTGCGATCGAATTGTACGATTGGCACTTTTGGGCGTAGAATAATCTACCCAGTATTGATAAAGTATGAATAGATATGAAGTGTACGAACTATAACATTATAAGAAACGACCTTGTACCGTCGACAAAAGAATGGAGTCGGACTAGGTCAAGACTGGACATCCGAGAAATTTGCAAGTAGGACTCGTCCGTTTCGATATTTTAAAACAGCCACCTTCCCATAAGAATGACAAGTAGATGTGTCCCTCAGATCTGGTGGTACCCAAAGAACCCGTCTTTCCTGGTCGTCTAGAATCCACTCGCTTCAGCGCCGGTAATGACGGAGATACGAGGGTACAGATCGTCGACGTGAAGATGAGAATTGTTGTATATCGCCCAAAGGGACAGATTCCATCGGGAGTAATTGATGCTCACTCATACTTGTCGTCGTTGGAAGGAGACTGAAGAGGGGTGATATTCTGTACCTCGTCATTGCGTCGCCATTCTTCAGGATGATAGTTGTTCCATCAACACCGAATTCAACCTTTTCAAAAGGTCCATCAAGCTCCATGGAAGCAAGGCATTTTCCTGTTGGTATCTCCCACACTGTGAGATTAGGACAGCTACTGTGATTGCTTCGAGTTGGAGGGTCGAAATCAGATTATGGCCAATAGGATCCCAGAGTGAGAAAATGTATGCAAGTACTGGCCTGTGGTTGGATCCCATAGTTTGACAGTCTCGTCCCAGGAGCCTGAACCCGAGGCTTGGACCGTTAGTCTGCCAAATCTTCACAACCATTCTGCTAAGAAGCGATGCGATACGAGTCCCGTCCGGTGAGATCCCAGTTCTATTTCCCTGGTATTTGAACCTCAATCCATTAGGATCTCTGCTAGGAATAGCTTTACTGTGATTCCTTTGACCTCGAAGCAACTTGAGCCCATCCCGAGCCTTTTGAGCAAGTTTTTGAGTCTGAGTGTGGATGTGTTGACCGTTCCTGTGAGATTGAAAATTATAAATTCTGAGTTGGCCGTTGCATAAATGAGCGTATCTTGATCCAAGAATCGAATCGAATCGAGCCAACCGTCTGTCGACAATATTCGAAACACTCCATACCTCATCTGAATGACCCTTCAAAACGCACTGACAATCTGACGAGAATACATTCCAGATTCGAATAGTATAGTCGCTTTTGAGCAAGACGCAATCATGGTCCCACATGACGAGAATGCAACCGAGTCGACACACTCTGTGTGTCCGTCTAAATAATGGACAAAACCACCAGTTTGTAAATCCCATAAGCTGATTTTGCTATTGTCACTGCGACTGGCCGCAAGGAGTGTATTATCAGGCGGGAATGCCAGAGACCGATATTTGGCAGGCTCGGATGAGGAAAGTGTAGCCCGACAGTGTCCTGTCAAAGTTTCAAAGACTTCCACACTACCTATTTCACCAACTCCAATGAAATTTTCCTTAGGGGAGAACACTATACAACCCACAGCGCCCCGAGCCCGAATTATTCTCACAGACGCATCCCATGAATTATCAATTGCACTCAATATCTTTACTTCTGTCGTCATTTGGTCCTCATATAGTGCCCGAACAAGAGATGTTCTTGGAGACAACGGCAAGGCTGAGCGATACAAATGACAGGCGGAGAGTTCAATGACGTCGAAGAACCGTAGGATAAATCGTTCACTGTCTTTCGTGATGTCCAATATATCCATGTCAGGTGACCCAACCCAGAAATTTATGCTCAATAAGAAGAGAAATAGATAATAACGTGTTCAAACCCACTTTAACGAACCAACCTCTCACATCTGAGAATAAACAGCGCAATGCATTTCCCCTACAATACTTAACACCTCCAGCCACGACAACAGATGGCTTTTGAAGAAACTGTAGAACTTGTAACTCAGTTGATGTGGTAAACAACTGATTGTTAATATATGTACCTGTAGAACTTGTAACTACCAAGATCGCATGAATACAGACGTTATCGGATAAAGGCCGACAGTAGTACTCACCTCAGTTGATGTGGTAAACAACTGGTGCGTCAACCCGATACGTTCTAATATAAATATATATATATATCCCGTATCATCCGCACGTGATTGCACGGTCCGCATCCTCCGTTTCTAACAGAAACATCCCAACAGCTCCGTAATCCAACGTCATTGCCATCCCTAA